>BHFT01064858.1:0-14119 GCA_004320025.1 Laticauda laticaudata | reverse complement strand
CAGCTACTGATAGAAACCCAGAAGAGCACCTGCAATAATACTCTCCCATGCTCTTCCCTCTATCTTATCAAACAGGTTCAAAGTCCTTGAAAAGAACTTTCAATTCTTTCTCAGCTTTGTCTGGTGGAGAGAAAAAAAAAGAAATACAATATTTCTAAGCCTCTAGTTGGCAGTATTACAAAGTTTCCTCTGCTTTCACTTTCCCCCTCCTTTTCTAAACAGAATATAATAAAAATTAATTAAAAAGGTAAAAATATTTTTAAAAAAGGACTAAAAGGGAATCTCTAGCCTAAAATATTATAAAGTCAAAAAGGAGAAAAGACAAAAAAATAAGGTAGAAAAAAAAACCAGTCCAGTTTCAAAATAAAAATGGAAACAAGATACAGCTGGGAAAAAAGCTGTAAAAATTGAGGCAAGAAAGAAGTCAAATACATCTATAGAATATGGTAAAATATCTACAGAATATAGTAAAAAGTTTCACATTGCTGGCCTCAATTATGCAACTGGAACTCTGATGATTTTTTTATGTGTACTATATGGAACATACACATCAAAAGTAGAGCATCAGTGTATTGTCTCAGCGAAAATCTTTACTCTTTTAACATATTCTGTAGACACTGTAAATTTTGTTTAAATACCATATTTATTTATTAACATTGTTTTCTACCCAGCTCACTGTGGTAATAGATACCACCATCTCTTGAAAAGAAAATATCTCTGAATTAAAATTATTCCATCTCACAAAGGAAGAGTGGTCTTTAAAAAATAGTATAAAATTATAGAAAAACTTGGGCAATGTCCAATATCCATCTCACTGATTCTGACACCAACTCTTGAGATTCTTTTTTTTAATATGTGCATTTGACATATGTATTTTATTTTGTATTGCTTTAATACATAAAAATTGTATTATAATATATATTACTAATGGAGAAAATAATTCAGTGCAATTTTAAATACATCATAAAATGTTGACCATACATTCAGTGTCATTAATAAATGGCCAGTTTTTAATCAGAAAGCAAATACTTATTTTTGATCCAGCTTTGCACATATATATCACACCATTTTTCCCATGTTATCATCCTTTCTTCTATGCCCCATGCTGACTAAGTCTATATTTCTTTAGAGAGTGATAAATTTTACATTGTGGCATATAATTCAAAAGTATATTCTAAACCAGAGTGTCCAACCCTGGCAACTTTAAAAGTTGTGGACTTTAACTCCCAGAATTCCCCAGTCAGCATGACTAGCTAATGAATTCTGGGAGTTCAGATCCACAAGTGTTAAAGTTGCCAAGGTTGGTCAACCTGTTCTAAGCAGTATGGCTCTTCTATAACACCATATTAACAAACCTGAAAGGAGAAGCTCATGTTATATGAGTGCACCACCCATTTTTATATGTGACAAAATTGTATACTAATTTAGAGTATATATAGATTGACTTTACATTCCAGAAATTATATATTAACTTTCTGCCAACAGTAAACATTATTTCTCACAAACAAAATCACTCTCATATGTTCCCAGTATATTTTTCTTGCAGGAAAAAAAAAAGAGAGGAACCAAAAGCAGGTTGGGGATAGAGCAAGGAAAGGAGTTACTGCACATGAAAAGAAGCAAAAGAGAAATGGGAAAAATGATAAAAGCAACAGGATAAGTAAGAGATAAGAGGACAAGGAATGGGGGAAAAAAAGACAGAAGATCCCTCTTTCAAAATTAAAGAGTCAAGCAGCAACATTTCCTGCACTTTGAAGCAGCGATGTTTTTGTTCTCAGTCACTACTTTATTTTTACAAGGGATTTTTACAATGGGGATATCTTTTCCCATTTATATTATTTAGAAAAAGAAAAGAGAAAAATTTCTTATATACACAGAGTTTCTTTTTAAATGAAAATGTAAATTTGACAAAAATATTTAAATTCAAGAATTCTATTTCTGTCTTTCTTTTTTTCTTTCTTTAACAGGATGATGATATAAGGGATAATCAGTTCAACTTTACAGGCTATGGAATGAGCCCACAATGTATACAAGCAAAGGATGGAGTGGTTCCAAAAGGGTCCAATAATCCAGTTCAGTCTGCATCCCTTACTCCTGAAGAAATGAGGAAGGTATTCATTGATCGGGCCAAGAAAATTGATACCTTATCCCGAGCCTGTTTCCCTTTAGCCTTTCTTATATTCAACATTTTCTACTGGGTTATCTATAAAATTGTTAGGCATGAGGACATTCACAAAAAACAAAATTAAGTTTTTCACTTTTCAACAGTTCTCATTTTGATTACAGTAATAAAAATCAGTATTGAAATACTTTTTAATGAACAGGAGTTCGATGGGAAAAAAAACTACCCCAAGAAACAAAATACTTATGCAACTTGCTATGCAAAGTGTCAATGAACAGGGGTGGGGTGGGGGTTGGTACATTCAATGAAGATGCAGCATAAACTACCACAGTATTTTTACTTGTTATTAACTTTAGTTTTGCAAAGTAAATAACAATGCTGTTAGGTAAAATTTTACTGCCAATCTTTCTATATATTGCTACATAATATAGTATTCTTTGAAGTCCTTGTTATAATTTTTAATTCAGCTATATTTTTTTAATCTATGAAAAGGAAGTTCCCAAAGTCCTAAAATAAGTGCCATACAATCAAGCCTCCTTTAAATTTTATAAGTGAACACTGTTTTGAGTCTTGAGTCTAAAAATGTTAACTATTTTAAATAATGAAGCTTATTTTCTAGATTTAAGAACACTGCCAATGGCCTTTGTATTAAACACAGAATGCTTTTTATATAACACACAGAAAAAAGAAGCTGCATGCAAATACAAATACATGTAATCCACAAATCACTTATTCTATGAAATTATACTGATGTTTCATTTAATGTGTCAATTCTATTCTGGAAAAAGATACATTGGTAATTTCCAGCCATATCACAAATATGATTGACAATTGAACTCAAATACAAGATTTTTGACATACAAAAAAGTAGGCTAGGTCATTGCAGCACAATATTAGAATTTTTTGTTCTTCTGTTAAAGCTGGAGTGAGGGGAAAAAAGACAGCAGCTGAAAAGATGGGAAGGTATAAATCTTTTATATTATCCTTATGAAATAACAATGTCAAAAATGGTAAAAATATATTATTTATTTATTTGTTTGTTTATTTAGAAAATTTATATAGCTGCCTACTCTCTCACGGTGACTCTAGGCAGCTTACAAACAATAAAACAACACAGTTGTTTTTAACAACACAGTATGGGGGGAAAAGCTAACCCCCCATCCATCCACTCCTGGCGACAACAAAGTCAAATAAGCCATTTGATGGGCCATCCCATTCTGGGTTCCCCAGGCTCACTGGCAAAATAAAGTTTTCAGGGCCTTATGAAACAGTGTCAAAGTAGGAGTCAGTCTAATTTCTGAAGAGATGATATTCCAAAGGGAGGGAGCCACAGAGAGGCTCTTCTTCTCGATCCTGCCTATACCTCCATTGGGAACAGGATCCAACATTCCTTGCCACCACACTCTAATGGATGGGTGGATATGATTGGGAAGAGTAGCTTCCTTAGATAACCATCTCAGATATTATGATAGATGGTAGTGCAGTATTTACAATTCAGTACCATATTTTTCAACAACCATTGTATTCCTGAAATTTGTGGCATAGCTTTGAATGGCCCTCGTGCAATGATTTGGCTATATCTATAATTAGATAGGAGGTGATTTACCCATCAATTTATGTAAGTGCTCATTATAAATAATATTGGCCTAAAAATGTTAACCATGCTGAAAAATTATGGAACTTATAGATAACATATACTCAAATAACTCTACTATATACTTACTTACTGAAAAATTAGTACCCCTGAAATCAAATAAACTTCTGAGGTAAATACATTTGAAATCAGCCTGATCCGGCATTTAAATAATAAATACTTAAATAATTTTGAACCACTTGTTCCAAGAAAATAGTCAGCATATTTGAGGATAACAAAAGGTTCTGAACAAATCCATAAATTGGCTGAGAAAAAAGATAAACTTTCTACTCCAAATATCGTTTGAAAGTCACTATGTGCATTTTTAATCCAATATTTTTCAATGAAAATATATTTAAAAAATTAAAGGCTTTTAGTTTGCTTTTTATCTGAAGTGGATGGACACTGAATCAATGCTAATTGCAAACATTAAATCATTTGTTGGACGAAAAAATATTCCTGAGAATAAAAAAAATATCTTAATGATGGATTTATGGGGTATTTTACATCCATGTTATTGTCTATTTACAAAACATAAATTGGAAAATTGCTTACTACTTGCTAAATATTATAATATAGGTCTACTCAGCATTTACTGGACAATTAAAGGTGCCCTCAGATTTAAAGGTTTGAAAAACCTTTGCAAAGTCTTTTAGTTATACAAAATGCATGATTCATATTGTCATTCTGACAATCTTGCAATTCAATGGATGCTTCCTTATTTTTGGATATCAGTTAGTGTTTTATAGGAAGTACAACATAGATATGTTTTAGTGAGAAGATACTAAAGGTACACTTCTCAGAAAATAAAAAAGTATTCATATGGATATTCTAATTTATTCTGTAAGAGGAAACATTCTCACAAACTGAATCTGAAGCTGGAAGTATGTTAGGCAGATTAATGACATAATAGGTAACTTTTGTATATTTTAAAACATGGCTGAAAAATCTACTATCTCTTAATGTAAAAATGAGATGTCAGAGATATAAAATTATTTATCCTTCAGCTTTAATTTCTTTCTTTCTATATGAACACAGGCATTTTAGTCATCTCTTCCTGAAACGTTACTGATGATAAGTAACTGATGAATATATTTTGTGTGAAAACACTGTAGAATTGGTCTCTGAATTTGGATTCAGAAACAGTTTAAAAAGTTTTGAATGTTTCTGCCACTTCGTTTTTTGATTTTTTTAAAAAAAGCTTTTACATTCCTGTTAATGGTCTAAGGCCAACCACCTCAACCACCAGCCCCCTGTAGAATTTTTATATTCACATTGGTTCTTTCACATGTAATTAGAAGTTCTTAACACAATCTACATGGCTTTCTGTATTTTCTAAATTTTTAACCAAAGAAGACAAGCAAACATATAAAGATGTTTTGACCTTTCTTAAATGTTTATTTCAATTCTATTCTTTGTTTGTATTGAAGTATTCACTTCCTCAGCAAGAAACCATTTCAACTCTGAGTTATGATTAAAGGAATCAGTCACTGTATGCAAACACTTCATGCACTACTTTAAATCATATTTTAATTTAATTTGAATTCTTCATCTATTTAAGTTTGTTTATACATAATACATATACATAAACAAAAGTGTATTTTAAACATAAGATATAAACATCAGCCTCAGACTGGTATTATAAGTTTTTTTAAAAAGTGGGTGAATTTTAATTTAGACTGAAAAATAAACCGTGCGATTCTACTGGCATTTGAAAATATGAGTTGAAATCAATCTATTTGTATGCAAAATTATCAACTCAATGTGCTTTTTTCAGAAAAATCACTGAAATAGAATAAAAAATCCCTAATTTGTGAATATTCTGCTTCTCACTGGAATTAGGTGGCCAGTAAATATATAATAGGAAACTGAGTGGGAAGCATCACCTAGTTAATTTCTGCCTATGTAAATAGTGCTGTTATCTTTACAGCAAACATTCCTAGGAAAGAATTAGCCATTTTGACTAATTTTATCAGGAATACATTATAGTATAGTTTTCAGAACTACTCTACACATATTATAAAGTTGTCCAAAAATTCAGGAAAGAATAACAATAACAAATAGTAATAATAATCAGGTATCTGCAAAAAGCTATCTCTTTGGAAATAAGACTAAGTTTTATATCAGAAGAGCTAGTTACTTTGCTAAGTCAGGAGTTACTCAGAACTGTAGATTAGAGGATATATTTTACAAGCAGAAAGTCTCAGGTTCAAATGACTGCATGATAAATTATTAGAAGATAACAATATCCAGGATTTAGATAATTGTGTCTGTAAAAGCAAAGGGAGGTGATTAAGTGTTTACAACAAATCAGGAATTCAGAAACGTGGATCTTGCTTCTTTCTAAAGGAATTCTAATGAACTATATGACTATGATATTATTTTATTGTCATATTTCCTGGATGTGAACAGTTATTTCTTTATTACAGTATTCCAAAAATTATACCAGATCTTTTTCTATCTGCTTAGTATACATTTAAATACAAGCTATTGCAAAACTAGGTTGATTTCTAACTCTGCAGCAGCATGAAGCAAAAATATTTATTTAAATATTAAATGCTATCAAAATGCATATGCTTTGAAAAATGTGTAAATCAGGTGCCCTTCATTTAAAGGACATAATATGCATCACCCTGTTTTCTTGTATAATTTAATAATATATATTGTTTTATACAATTTTCTTTGATATAGCATTTTTACAAACTATTTGAAAGTGTAATTTCATGTTATAAGGAAACATTTCTCATATGGGTTACATAAAAATAACACCAATGTCCTCAGAGAAATATAGTTCTTCTCTGCTTCTTAAAGAACTTGAATCTCACTAACAATATGATAATCATAATAATAAAACTGAATTTCCTTATAAATGTAATATTTTACTATATAAAGGAGTTTAACGTGAGAATTAAATCCAATTAAAATCTAAAAACATAAAGCTAAACCACAAAATAAGTATACTTTATATGCAAATACTATTTGTGGGATGATTTTAGTTATACATAATTTTCTATACCATCTACCTTTATGATTCTAGGTAGCTTACAATAAAATAGAAACATATATATCGCAACATGTTAAAAAGAAGCCTCATAAATATATAATAGTGGATCATGTGGCCTCAGAATGAGATTATGCAACATTTCATGGAAGATGTGGTTTCCATTATATTGCATTTCCTATCTCCCAGGTCCACTAGAAAAGTACAGCCTTAATGGCTTTCAAAAATGATAGTTTTAGAAGGGGTGATCCTAAATTCAGGGACAAAGCTACTCCAGAGTGCAAGAGGATATTACCATGAATAAGTTTTCTGGATTCCTCTTCTTGATTTTTAATAGCAGGGTTGTCAAACTCTCAGACTGTGAGCCGGATGCGTCTATGCCCAGTTTAGCGAAGATGAAAAAAGTTTTGATATGTCATGTGACGCCGCAAGTTTGACACCCCTGTTCTATAGGGTAAGATATCTTAATCTGCTTAATCTGCAAGTTTATTATTATTATTTTAGTCTACGATATGCCATAAAACAGTCTGTACTTTAAAGGACAGCAAAATATTGTGTCTAAAACTGCAGCTGTTTGCACTGTTCATATTTATTATTACTCTGCAAATTGATGTGTACAAATGAGCATCCCATCTTTCTTTGTACCAACACTATATGTATATTTATATACATATGTATATTTATATTTACTCATAAAATTTTCCTCATATTCTCTTGTGAGATAGACAGACATATATATATATATAACAACGCCCAATCCCACCACCACCCAGCACAGATAAATTCCATGGCGAAAACACTAATTACCAGAACCAAACGCCTGGCAGATAAGACACATATAAAGACTGAACTATGCACCCTGACTGAAGTATTGACAGCCAATGGCTTCCACAAAAACAAAATCACCAGCTTGATCCACAAAAAACACCAAGACATAACAGAGACCTAGAAGACCAACAGACCTATGGAACAGCTGTCTTGCCCTACATAAGAGGTACTACAGATAAAATCAGTAAGATACTACACAGGCATCACATCAAGACTGCCTTCAAAACAGACAAAAAAATAGCAGCCATCCTGAGGAACCCCAAAGACAAAATTGACCTGGAAAACCAAGGCAATATACAAAATTCCCTGTACATCATGCCCGGCCACATACATTGGACAGACCAATAGAAGAATAAGTACCCGCCTAGATGAACACAAAAATGCAGTAAAAAAGCTGGAACACACCTCCTCACTAGTCCAACACATGAAAACCACAGGTCACAACATCAACTTCAATGGCACTAAAACCCTAGCACTATGGAAAAACCCCAGCCACAGAATCATCAAGAGAAGCCATAGAGATTGAAAACAGACCTGACAGCATGAATAGAAGAGATGATCCAGCAGACTGTCAATTATTTGGAAGCCTGCACTCTCAAAAAGAAAGATCTCCACACACAGGCCAGGCAAACACCTGGCACAAACAGACTCCCTCTGATAGCTCCAACTCAAACCACCCCCCCACCAGGCACCCAGGTGAAACCAGCTTGCTAATGAATATCAGCTTGCTGATGAATAGCAGCCATCCTTTTCACACGGAGCCAAGCTGCATTGAAAGCCTCCAACACAAGAACAGAGTGTTGCCAGCCAATCAAAGCCACAAAACAGACAGAAGAAACCAGAAACACCAATCAATCAAACTCCAAGTCCAGTGAATACAGACCCAGGCTAATAGCCAATCAGAATAGACCAGCCTCAAATTTGAAACAGAGGAACTGTGAGACACACATCCACACAGAAGCCTGATGATGGCAGATGAGATTCTGCTGAAACGTTGCTACAACTTTAACAGAACTACAATGACGTGGGATAATACCCGAAGGAAGCTAAACAGCACAAATGTAAGTACCCGCGAGAGCTTAAAAAACAAATACATATTATATTATTATATATAATAAATATATATATATATATATAATATATATATATATATATTATATATTATATATATATGTGTGTGTGTGTACTGTTCAGCTTCCTTCGGGTATTATCCCACGTCATTGGAGTTGTGCTTTTAAAGTTGTAGCAATGTTTCAGCAGAATCTCATCTGTAATATCTCCCAGGTCCACTAAGAAAAGTACAGCCTTAATGGCTTTCAAAAGTGATAGTTCGTATATATATACAAACTCAATACAGAAGCCTGATGATGGCAGATGAGATTCTGCTGAAACGTTGCTACAACTTTAAAAGCACAACTCCAATGACATGGGATAATACCTGAAGGAAACTGAACAGCACACATGTAAGTACCCGCGAAAACTTAAAAAAAACAATATATATATAACTTTTCTTAAGTTTTCGTGGGTACTTACATGTATGCTGTTCAGCTTTGTTCGTGTATTACCCACGTCCTTGTAGCTTTGCTTTTAAAGTTGTGGCAACGTTCAGCAGAATCTCATCTGCTTTTTAACTGAATTTTTGTGTTCATCCAGGCAGGTACTTATTCTTCTATTGGTCTGTCCAATGTATGTGGCCTGGCATGATGCACAGGGGACTTTGTAATATGCCTTGGTTTTCCAGGTCAATTCCACCAGACTGTCAATCATTTGGAAGCCTGCACTCTCAAATAAAAAAATCTCCACACCACAAGCCAGCAAACACCTGGGCACAAAGCAGACTCCCCCTGATACCTCCAGCTCAAAACACCCCCAACCAGGCACCCAGATGAAACCTAGCTTCCTAACAAATGACAGCTGTCCATTTACTCGGAGCCAAGTTGCACTAAAAGCCTCCAATACAGGAACACAATGTTGCCAGCCAATCAAGACAACAAAAAAAGCCACAAAAAGGACAGAAGATATTAGGAACACCAATCAAGCAGAACACAGCAAACTCTAAGACCAATAAACACAGACCAAGACTCCCTACCAATCAGGATGAAGAAAAACCATTCTGGCACAGCATAGGCCAGCCCCAAATTTAAACTGAAACAACTGTAAAAGTCTGACTCACAGACGAACTCAGTACAGAAGCCTGATGATGGCAGATGAGATTCTGCTGAAATGTTGCTACAACTTTAAACGCACAGCTACAAGGACGTGGGAAAATACACAAACAAAGCAGAACAGCATGCATGCACGTACACACACACACACACACACATATATATATAGCAAGATAATATCAGAAAATTTTTTCCCATCAGGACTTTTCACAAAAGCATTACAGGCAGGGAGTTGCAGCATAATAAACTATAGTAGCATACTTTATATATATTTTATTACAAAAACAATGCATATTATCAATAATAGTAGAATAGAAGAGAATAACAGAGTTGGAAGGGAACTTGGAGGTCTTCTAGTCCAACCCCCTGCTTAGTTAGGAAACCCTACACCACTTCAGACACATGGTTATCCAACATCTTTTTAAAAATTTCCAGTGTTGTAGCATTTACAACTTCTGGAAGCATGTTGTTCCACTGATTAATTGTTCTGTCAGAAAATTAGTAATGATACACAAAGAAATTCAGAATAAATATAACTTTTCTATCACCAGGCTTTCAGGAAATTCAGACAGATTTGGCCAATATTAATTGATTCTAATGAAGATAAGAGCTCACAATGACTCAGCAGTTAAGACACTGAGGTTGTCAGCTGCCTGGGTTCAAGACCAAGTACTGAACAACAGGGTGAGTTCCCATTACTCATCCAGCTCTTGTTAGCAGTTCAGAAGCATGCAAAAGTTAGCAGATAAATAGGTGCTGCTTTGGCAGGAAAGGTTACTGCATTATGGATTTTTATACTGGCGTGTCATGATGGAAGCATCTCTCTCAGACAAACATAGGCTCCCTTGGCTGAGAATAGGAGATAAGCACCTTTTAATGAGGATAATTATGCTTTTATTTGCATCCTTTCAAATAATAGCTTGAAATGAAGCTGCATATTAATTTAGTGCAAAATAAAGATAATGTGCAAACAGATTTTGTTACATGGAAATTGCTTTTTCATTGAAAAATCAGTGCAGCAGCCAAAGTGTGTGTTGTATAAAGACCTCTACTGTTATTGCCTTGGGTGGTTTCTGAAAGAAATAAGAGACTGAAGAAAACATTTGGATCAAAGCTGTAAAATAATGCTCACAGTAATCTTTTGTTATGCTTCAGTATTATTGCTTTTTTTTTTTTGCCATCTCCATAAAATATGCACAAGATTTGGGTCCCAGGTTTGCAATTATCAGAGAAGAAAACTGACTTATATATTACAGTTTTGGATGTTTACTTGTGAAGTGCTTATAAAGTTGTGTCATATGCTTTTCATATGAAGATTAAATATTAAATACAGTAGCTTGTGTGACAGTGAACTTCACTAGCAGCTTCCTCAAAATGTGACAACCAACTAACCAACCAACCAAATGAACAAACAAATAAAATGGATATAATAGTGTATTTATTTTGTCTGTAATTTTAAAGCAAATATTTCTGTGAATTTTGTCTAGACAAGAACAAATACTAGTTTATGTCTAGAAGTGTTTCCTTTTAGTAAAACCCAATGAAAATGTTATGCATGTTTCTTTTTCTTATTTTATTTCTATATTCTGCACTACTGTTGAACATGTTCTTCTGACAGAGGTGTTAAGATGTATGCAGCCATTATGTTCATCTAATTGTAAATATTTTCTCCTAAAACAAGAATAAAAACCACATTTTTTCATGAATTACTCAGTCTGTCACCATTGTTTTAGGCACTGGCTACAAAATGTCAAAAGTATAATGTCTAAAACAGAAAATTGTTTTCCCTGTGGATGGTAATACCTAATCCAATCTGAAAGCAAATTTAGATGAAATTTTGAGGAAAGCAAATGCTAAGAAAATAAAGAACATTTTAAGAGATAGATTTTTATGTCTTAGATGAACAGTTAGGAGTTCTCTTGGATTCCTTAATATTGGGTAATGAAAGAATTGCAAGCAAACAACCAAACTCAGAGAGTACCAAGGACTCACCATTACAGAATCATATTATTATTAGCACACCATCCCATATATAAAATATGGTCTGGGTCAGCTAAACAGTGAAATATTGTATTTATTGCATTTATTGTCACCATGATTCACCACCGGTCATCACAGTACAAGAATTTCTACCATTTTTAAAATCAGGATTGTCTAGCCAAGCATCTGCCGAATTCTATTTCAAAAATTGGAAAATGTAATCGATCTTAGAAAATTAAAAAGGAAATGTTCACATTCTATCAATTCACACCTATTCGCTAGAACCAGTTGTTAACATTCTAAGCAGTTCGGAGAACCAGTTGTAAAAAGAAATTACTGGCCTAATCCTGTGAGGAAGGCAGGAAGGAAACATTCTGGTGTTGCTTACAGAAACTGTCTCTCCATTAACCCTNCTTTGCTGGTACTTTGCTTGTGTGGAGTGACCATTCAAAGTTACAGTGGCACTGAAAAAAGTGACTTATGACTATTATTCACACTTACAACTGTTGCAGCATCCCCATAGTCATGAGAGGCCAGGCAAGGAGATGCATGCCTCAGTGTGAGTGATCTTGAGTTGGCCACACCCAGCCAGTCACATGACCAGCAAACCATGCTCACCAACTAAGCCACACCCACAGAACCAGTTGTTAAAAATTTGAATCCCACCCGTGCATAAAACACACCAACTGATGAACTATTAATCAATCATGTGAGACTGGCAACTAAACATTATTGAAGTAGATCATGAAACAATTGATTTGCAAGGATGTTAAAGCAGTCATTATTAATCCCACATTTATCTGTTAAGAATCTTAATGAGTCTTAACTTATTTCATTATTTCATCCTGTTTTTGATAGGATGAGCTATATTTCCTTTTATGAAGACAGATGCAAATAATGAATTGAACAGCTCTGCTTTTTCTCTACTGCCCGTTACTTTCTTATCATCTTCTCCCACTTGTGAACCAATTATTTCCTTGATATTTTTCTGTATGTACACTGAGAGCATATGCACCAAGACAAATTCCTTGTGTGTCCAATCATACATGGCCAATAAAGAATTCTATTCTATTCTTTTTTTTTAATGTGGAAAGAAACTTTATTATTTTTGACATTTGTTATAAGTCTTGCTTCATTGTGAACCTCGGTTTATATAGCATCTTTGCAGATTCAAATATTTGCTAGTATTTCCTCTTTCCATTTTTTGTACTTATCTTTTTTTTTCTTTCAGTTTATCAGAAAGTTCTTTGTGTAACCATGCTGATTTCTTCTTTGATTTCTTGTTTTTTTTCTCAGTAGTATTGAGTTGGACTGGGCTTTTAATAATCATATTTTTCAGAGTCTCCAAAGCTTCTTGAGTTGTTTTCTTCTTTAATATTTTCATCCATGGAATCCTGCCCAAGTTCTAAGTTTGTTAAAATTAATTTTTTTAAAGTCTAAGACACTGGTTTGATTATTTTTTATTGCTTGTGCCTGCATTATACTGAATTCCAGTATGACATAGTCATTGTCTTGCAAATTCAACCTCCTCAATCACTTTTCTGTTCATAAGAATTAAGTACAGTATAGTTGTCTGTTTAGTTCCCTCCTCTATCTTTTGAATGACAAAGTTGTCAGCTAGATTGGTCAGGAACCTTTTCCATCTCCCACTCAGTATAGAGTTTATTTCCTGGTTGATGTCAGGGTGGTGAAAGTCCCCCGTGAGTACTGTGGTGTGTTTCCTACATACATCTGTTATCAAACAGATCATCTTTTTGTTGTTGTTGTTGTTGGATGGTAAGTTATTGTTTCAGCAATATTTTGTTTCATTAAACTTATTTTAATTATATTTGTATTATATTATATTTAATTATATTTGTTAGACTGTATCTTTTTCACAATAATTGTAACAATAATTGTTACAATATTGTAAACAATGAAGTAATAAGACAATACTCAGATAATTCCAACAATGCTGTCCCTGCTAATCTTCTGAAAACACATTTATATCTGTAGACTTTAGAAGAAACAACTACAATTTTCAGCAGATGGCAGCATTTAGCTGGTCTTAACTGATCTCAAAAAAGCTAAATGAATAAACAGATATTATGTGAGATTGTAGGAAAAGTTGCACAGTCACAAAACATGCAAAAGAAGACAATGATAAACCATGAAGTTATACAAAGATAAACTATTGCTGCAAAGAAAATTACATGAAAATGCTCATTTGTCATCATTATGCAATGTATAATGGAGACTGAACTAGCTGTGAACAGGTGTTTTTTATGTATGTTTGCTTTAAGCACACAAAGAGATTCCAATAATTTAATACTTTAAGAATAGAATAGAATACTTTATTGGCCAAGTGTGATTGGACACACAAGGAATTTGTCTTGGTGTAAATACTCTCA
>BHFT01064854.1:0-26644 GCA_004320025.1 Laticauda laticaudata | reverse complement strand
TGGAAAATACCATGTGGATCCTAAATATATTGGTTTTATTATATTTTTACTCTTTTTAGATTGTTTATTATATATTGACTTAGAGAAAATTAAGGACAATAATATGTAATGTAAAATAAAATAAGTGGTAAGGTGAAAATGGAAATAATAGGGGATAAAGAATTGAAAACTTATATATGGATGAAATGATATTGATATTGAATTAATGAATTGAAATATGAATTCAAATTTATCTAAAAATGAGTGAAATGGATAATAATATGTGCTAGTATTATATAAGATTAATAGAAATGAAAATATGACTATGTTCAAGTGTTATAATCTGGAAACATGTTGCTCGCGTGAAAAGATGTACAAAATTTATTTAAAAAAAAACAAAAAAAAGTTGGCTTCATATGGGTTCATGCCAGACATGTTGCTCCTAATAGATGTTCTGAATTCTTTTGAAGCTTGGCTCGAGGCTCATGATTTAATTAGGGCAATCATTGGAACCCTTACAACTGGAAGACTCCATTTCATAAGTACTATGGCATAAAGGTAAAAGTTTCTCCTGTCCAATGTGCCTGACTCTAGGAGGAAGTGCTCATTTCTGTTTCTTAACTAAGGGAACAAGCATTGTCTAAAGAGACTTCCATGGTCATGTGGCCAATGCTACTGTATGTTGAGGTGCATGGAACATTGTTACCTTCCTACCAAAATGATACTATTTATCTGCTTGCCTTTGCATGCTTTGGAACTGCTAAGTTGGCAGGAACTAGAGCCCATAACATGATATCATCCCATTGCATGGTGCGTGGGTCTTGAACCTGGACTGTTGTTACCTTTCCAGTTGACATGCTCACTGTCTTCAACTGCTGAGCCATCATGTACCCTCTACTGTGCATAGATTCAATTTGGGAGATCTTACACCATTCCACAGTGAAGATTTATCATTTTGTCAATGAATCTTTCAAGCCAAGTCACACACATTATAACCACATGAAGATTGTTACCCATTCAAGTGCAACTGTTTTACATATGGATATCCATTTTTTCCATGCTCTTATAAACTATATTTTTGGGATAATTTATGACAGAGTGATAAAGTATTGAAAGATATGAGTGGTGAGCAGATGCTTAAGAGGAAAAAAACACCTATGGAGAACTGATTTTAAATCAAGTGTGGCATACTTCCTGGATTGTATTAACTAGACTTAAATTGCAGATGTGTGGTCTAACAGTCTCGCCTTAGATGAAATGCTAATATTGCATGAAGAAGATCTTATATCATACTATATCACTAGAAGATGTTTTACTTTGACTCTGGCTATTAAAAAGGACCCTTAATAACATCTGCAAATATAATCAATTCAAATTAAAAGTTAATTCTTAATGCACTAAAATTGAAGGAATAATACACTGTTTTATTTTTTGTAATTACTATGTAATATTTTTCAGGGAGTGAAATATATATACCTCTTTCCCAATATATTTTTAAAGAAGACTCTCATTCTTTTCAGTGCTCTGACATGCTTTGTTATGTGACCCACCCTTATAGAGATATTGTGAAACATTTAACTTAATTATATTTTTAAAATATAAACACTGTAACAGAACAATACAGTACCACCCAGTACCACCAATTAAATTATTTTGAAATATATAGCCTTGCCCAACATAAATTTCATCACCATGATTGCAATATGTTAATATTTTCCTTTCCTATGAAAACTTATCACATTTAAATCCTTATTTGGTGCACTGTGTCTTCAGTGGTCAAAATCAAAACTAAGATTTGGAATAATGATATGGGATTTGTTTTATCAATAGTTGGATAAAAAGGCATGGTAATATAATAGACTAGATAATTTTGTGATAGAAATCTAATAGATTGATATAAATTCAGAAATTATATATATAACCACTGGTTGAAAGTATTAACGTAACATCTTTAACGGATAAACTGTTTGGGAATATCCTGTATCCAAAATGATGGAATAAATAGTAGTCATGGATGATTAATAACTTGGATAAATATATAAACATATGTTAGTTTTGACAATGTGAAGATTGATATAATTGTGAGTAAATGACTACAAAAGTATAGCACAAAAGATAGCGTAACCAACTGACACACTGTATGTATATAAAATGGCAAGAGGATTCTTATTTTTTATGTTTTTGTATTTGTATGTTTGTGTTTAAAAATTTAAAAAAACTTTATCTACAAAAAATCATAATTAAGATTTGGAATACTTGCCAATTTCTAATGTTTTTAAAGGTGAATTAAACACATGCACACAACACACACACACATCACAGAGAGAGAGAGAGAGAGAGAGAGAGAGAGAGAGAGAGAGAGAGAGAGTAAAGTCTTTTTTGATGGGGTAGGGATGTGGGAAATATTACCACTTTGAATGTGCAGGGCTAAAAATAAACCTAAACAACTGCCTAATCATCAACTTCTTTTCCAATATGTTAGCTTACAATAGATAATTATTAGCTAACTAAAGACTCTAAATATACAGCAGACTTTTCAAGACTTTTGAAGAGTAAAGGCAAGAAGACTGAAATATATGCTCTTTTTATGAGGTGCTAAACTAAACTTGGGCAGAAAAAATCAGTGCTATAGTGAGAGCTACAAAGTATTATTTGCATGCATGTATGTGTTCCTGGGAAATATGGACACTAACTTCACGATCGATACAAAAGCTACAAGTGACACAAAGAGCCATGGAAAGATACATGCTTGACATCACAAAACAAGATAGAAAGACCTGCTTGTGGATTACAGAACAAACAAAAGTATACAACATCATCAAGAGAGTACCAGAATTGAAATGGAGATGGGCTGGTCCCACAGCAAGAAGAACCGATGATAGATGGTCCAAGGCAGTCATAGAACAGATCCCACTTGATAAAAAGCACCCAGAAAAAAGACTTAAAACAAGGTGGGTCAATGACAGCAGCAGTATTGCGTTGTAGTTAGCCAGCAGCAAGTGCAGATGGCTGAGGAGAGCAATGACTCTGATGAGGGGCCAGGACCATCAGGGAGTGGACTTCTGCCTTCAGGGATTGTGGGGACTGGCAGCAGTGATGAGGAGGTTCCCGAGGAGCCTGTGCCAAGTGTGCATGAGCACAGGATGATTCGTAGAAGAGAACAGCTGGAGCAGCACAGGCGACTTAGGAGTTTTTTTGCTTTTGCAGAAAGCAAAAACGTTTCAGGGATTCAGCACTGTATGTGGAGACTCCAGATTATCTGAAAAATTCTATCAAGGCCTTTCTATTTGGACTAATTGGCTGCAAACCATTTTTATCTACAAAAAGGTTACTTGTAGATTAAAGCTGAGAAGGTTTGAGTTGCTGTGTTTGTTTGAGATTTTCTTGTTGATAGCAGGGTTGTATCAGAACATATTATGGGCTCAATTGGCAAAGGAAAACTCAGGACAATATAGGTTGGAATTATGATGAAAGAGAAAGAGAGAGGAAGGAAGGGGGAGGGAGGGAGGGATGGAGAGGGAGAGGGAGAGAGAGAAGCAAGTCAGTTTATATGTCTTCACTGGACCACCCATGCAGCTGCAGGCAATTTTGCTACTTGGTGTTCACAGATAAAAGGTCTGCAAATGGCACAGAAGTATTTCATCATTTGTAAGTATCAACATGTGGAAACAATAAGGTGGATCCCTTTAAAAGTTGGGGGGGACTCTACTGCATGGGCATATTTTATCTCTCATATATGGATATAATTCACATGCAATTAACATTGAAAATGCACTTAAACTGATTCACTGCCTGTAGGCTTTCAATATGTTGTTTGAAGTCCCTGAGTGCATGCTCATTTCTCATCAAAAGGAACATCTCTCTGAGATGTTGGAATTTTTGTGAAATAGTCCCCACCTATGTTGATTTATAATTATCCTTTAAAGGGAACATGCTCAAAGGTGTGGGGAAGAAGGGTGATTTGAGTCAGTGCGCTATGATGCAAGTTCTTGCTTCCAGTTATGGACTCCTGCATTCATAAGCTTCAGAACAACCTCAATGACAATTTTTACTTTCTGAATGTACATTTGAGCTATTTCATTCATAAATCAAACTCTTATGTTGTCTTTCCTGCCTCTATTCATCCATTCCATATCTCTCAGTCTGACTACCTTTATTCACATCTGTCAATTTCTTTGCTTTCCTTCATTGCCTTTCTTTTAGTCTCTAGTTTGTTTCCTTCTTTTCGTTCATTAACTTATGCTCTTTTCTATATAGTTCTCTGGCTTTCTGAGGTGCAATCTTCCATATGTCATGGCCATCATCACTAAGGCCAATAAAAATAGAAATCCACTACTCAGCATTTTGAATTCCTCCTCCTCCTCTCCTCCTCCTCCCCCCCCCTCCTCAAATATCTTACTTTTTTGTGTAAGGTAAATGTTGTTTCTGTCATCCTTTCTTTCCATAAATTTGTATAATTCTTAGCTGCTGAAAATTCCGAATCAAGTGAGGAAAAAGAAAACAGAACATTTTCTTTTTTAAAGTTTGTCTTTGAATGACATTTTAGTGAAGCACGAGGTCGTATAGAATTGCTGACTACTTCAATATTTACTGTAGCATAAATTGGTCAAACTGTCTTTGGCTCTCTCATAATCATCCAGTTCATCTCAGTAAAGTAGTGAAATCCCAGAGGAGCGCTAAAATATAGATGTAAAGCTATCTTATATATTAATTGGTTTACAAGACTTTACTGTGACTTCAATTTGAAATGTTTGCAGCTGAATCACATTTTAAAAAGGATCTACCATGAAAGAAGGCTAAGTTAATTTATGTGCCTCACAAATTCTAAATTATTTCATCATATTCTACTTCAATCTTTCAATCTGTTTTTAAGAAAGCATCAGTTGGCTACATATAAATAAAGAAGATATTGGCAATTACATGAATCGGAAATTTAAATAACCACTGTAACATAGTTCAGATGCGTTGGCAGAATATGAAGTTTGATTCGGTTGCATATTTGCACTTGTTAAGTAACATGAAAAATGGAACACCTACTGCCATGACACTGTAAAAATCCATCTGACCCTTAGATGGCACATAAAATAAAGTTTTCCATGTACCTTTGCTGCCATCTAGAGGACATCCAGATTTTACAAGCAGTTTTTGAGTACTTCAAAATTTACTTAATGAGGTAACTTTCTTTTACAAGAAATGAGACCAAAATTTTCAATTTTGTATCCAACTCTGTGATTAGAAACAGAGGTTCATTCTTAATTGGAGATAAGTAAACACAGCTATATTTAGAAATCAGAAATCTGATTACAGTCTTAACAATTTTCACTAGCACTGAGAAACATGAATGATTAAGAAATTATATTAAGAAATAAATTTAATATGAGTGTCATGTTAAGCTCTGCATTTACTTCACCTTGTATATAAGGAGAAGACAGTTGACTAAAAAAGTGAGACCTTGTTCTGGAATCTTAGAAAATCACCTCAATAAGTATAATCAAAGGTAAATGTTTCTTTTTCTTTTTTGAACTAATGTAAGATTTTGTAAAGTCTGTGTTTTGTCTTATCTTATTTCACAGAGTTGAAGGGGGTAATATTCCCTCCAACACAGGTTGATACATTCTTGATATCTTGATGTTTCAGCTCAATGTTTTATTCAGGAGTGAAACATCCAACACCTAGTCAACATGTATACCTCAGTCATTAAACGTCCCTAACGATTTGATGCATCTCTTTAGGGTCTTTTCCCCCCAAATTATTACTACCTTGGTGGTGGTGCAGGTAGAATCCATATACACAATCCTTTTTTATCTGAAACAATAGCAAATAAATGTTCACTGAAACCTTTAAGGAGAACACAAATATATAATTTCTACTAACTGCAAAACTGATATAATTAAAAAAGAAAAGAAAATTCAGCAATTTGAAACTCAGCAACATTGCCAGTTGTTTCACACATATGGAAATATTCTGAAAGTAAAAGTGCTGAAAATGTGGGAATGTTTTGAATACATTGGGAAATCCATTCATGTTTTACCCCAAAATTGCTATTCTGAGTATTTATATTAGTATGCAAGAATTGATTTCACATTAGGAGTCTGAAAAACAATTCAAGAATAGAAAAAATATTTATCAATATTTTACATTAATACTATTGGATTGTTATTTGCAACCTGCATTTTTATCTTTTTTTTTAGTAATATTTGTTTTCATTTGTTTATTAAACTTCTATGCCGCTTATCTTACCACTGTGTCTCTTGTTTTTGTTTTTGCTTTTTAATTTTGAGCTGAATAATGGTCAGAGCAGAAAGACAGAACACTGAACAAAAAAAATAAAACATTTTAGAAATCATAAAAGGCATTGTCATAAAAAAAGTACTTGTCTTGCCTTGTGAATGCAATTGCAACTTCTAGAGGCTTAGTTTGACTTCTTTGAAACCTATCCCTGGTGGTCAGTTCAAATATGTGTGAGCATAGCAAATTTGAGCTGTAAGTTGCCTTTGGTATGTTTTCTGAACAGAGAAGTGGCATGCTTTCCCACCAACTGGAAAATCATTACATAAAAAATAAGAATAATAAAAAAACCCTGCCAATTCCATATTCAAAATGTATATATAATTCTCCTTGAACTAGTATTGTTTGCTTTCACTGATTTTATGTATTTATTTATTTCAGCACTAGAGGATTCAGCAAGATCAAAACCATTGCTGAAAAAGAATGAACAATTTGGGGTTTTATCCATGGGGAAGAGAGTAGAGAATCCAACACACTGGGAAATTTTGATGACCTGCTAGTCAACATGTATTTCAATTTCTTTTGGTCAAAAGTTTCTGCATCAAGTCAAACTTCAAAAGCTAGGACTTCAGAAATTCTATTATATGTTCTATCATGCAATATGCATTTAAATGTCTAATCTAATTATTCATTTCAAAAGCCAATTATGTGTTTATGTGACTTAAACAGAGGGCAGGCAGTGAAAATGAAGAGCAAAGGAGCTCAGGCAATGAACAAGAACTGCCCCCTCCTGATCCCCAAGCAGGAAGAGTGGAGACAAGGTGGGAACAGCGTAGGCCAACCCAATGAATCAGGAGGAGAGCACCCCACCCCTCTTCACAAGGCACACCTGAGGATTGAGAGTTAAGGAAATGCTATGGGGAGAGGTGTTTGTCAGGAACAAATGCTGAATTAATGGAGTTTTGTGCACCCTTGCCAATGATTGGTGTTTCCTTGACTTCTTGCTTTATTTCTTGCTTCCTGGATTAATTGTCTTGTTCCTTTGTTTCCTGAAGCCATTGCCTTGTTCCTTTGCTTCCTAAAACCATTGCCTTGTTCCTTTGCTTCCTGAATCATTGACTTATCATTGACCCTTGCCCTGCTGGATTTTTTACTTTGCAGCCATTGCGCTCACAGCGTTTTGCTGGACTACTTGCAGCCAGAGGCTGCTGGAGGTGTGTGTGTGTGAGAGAGAGAGATCACTTTGCTCTGGGACTTGCCATAACATGGGAGCATTTAGGGGAAAGTTGGAGCAATGAAGGTATGATTTGAACTATCAACTGAGTGTGTTGCTTCTGTGCCTTATTCACGGTCATCACAGTCCTCCTGTGGCTTTCCCCTTTCACTTCTATCTGATACGCTGGATTCAACAATTTCCTAAATGACATTTTCAAATCAGAATATAACCAAATGGAGTATATCTGAGTAGCATTTTCATATTTGAAGAGACAACATTCAAAACTGCTTGATGATTTTGTTATACAGGATTATATATAATTTTGTTACATATCTATATCTATTATAGTTTCATGTTTTTTTAAAAAAATCTTTAAGTCTAAGATGATGAAAAAGGAGAGGGAGGGAGAAAGAAAGAGAAGGAAGGAAGGAAGGAAGGAAGGAAGGAAGGAAGAAAGGAAGGAAGGAAGGAAGGAATACATAAAAACTTTTGAAGTTAACAAAATTGGTCAACAATTGAAAATTTGGTGACTGGGGATTTCAGCTGAAATGGAGCGTAATTCATTTGTCTGAAAGTTTTATGTAAACATACCTAATTTGTATCTCCCAAATGTGTACACAAATCAAGTGCACAGTCACTGCACACAAAAATGAGCAATTTGGAAATGGTGTCATGTGATTCAGCATTTAGAAATGTGCACATAGTATGAAAGAGTGCACCTAAATGTGTATTTTAGTTAATAGGAAATTTAGAACTACATTCAACTGGAGGAAAAAATATTTTCATAATATAGACTAGAAAACATGCATTAGCAAAACATTGTGTTTTTTTTTCTTTTCCTAAATCTGCAAGTGCTTGAAATAATGAACTGAAACAAGCAAGATTAGGAAAACAGAGTTGCCCAATGCATTCATTCTTTCCTGAATAACATGGGATTTGGTATTGAGACTGCTGGGAAGGAGGAAATTGTCTAAGATTGTAATCATACCCATAGCCAGAGGAAATTGACTTCTACTGTATATTTTATGTATGCAAATCTAAATATACCTTTGACCAGCATATGTGTATGTGGCTGTACATATATGCCCTAACTTGCGAGTTATTGGTTTGTGATTAATTAGCCAAATTACAAGGTTAGTATGAACTGAAGTGAGTTGTTTCTTCAATTTGGCCTTCTTATAAAAGTTGTCAATAAATGAGTAAGTATAATGATCAACTACACATAGGATGAACTTCAAGACATTTAAAAAAAAAATCATGGAAACAAATTTATGAACATCTAATTCCCATTGCACTGCTTTAGATGTATTGTTTAAATATGTAGACATATATAACCATGTACTATACTGTATAATATACTACATATAGCTGTATACTATACTACACTGTACTATACTATAACTTCACTCTACTCTACTCTACTACACCATGGCTGTAGTATAGCTGTATTATTATTATTCTCTTTTTTTCTACTACCTTCTCTTATTGGTATCATTATTATGATTATTATTATTCTGTTATTTTGCAGGTACGCTGAGAGCTTCTGCACTGGAGACAAATTTCTTGTGTATCTAATCACACTTGACCAAATAAAATATTCTGTTCTATTTTTCATTGATATTTCAGCAGCAAACTATGATACAGATCTTAATCCTTATTACCTTCCTTGCATGCGTGAAGAAATACACTGTATAACAATTCATGGGGTGGGGGATGTTTTACCAAATGAATGAAAATGAAAAGTGTGGATCTCTCAGGAAGTAGAAAAGAAGATGGTCTTACAAATGATACACCAGGTGAAGTCATGCAGCATGCAATCCATGTAACCCCTCCCCCCTTTTTTTTAAGGATCAAGTGAGAGTATATGTATTGAAAGACAGGGTGATATTAATATTTAAAATTGGTAAAAACAGCATTAATATTTATAATTAGTCAAAAGGGAAGGAATGATAATCACACAAGGTATTATGTAGTAATAATAGTAACTGTAGACAGCAGAAGAAGAAAAAATGAAGGAATTGGACAAAATCCAAAGACCTGCAAATAGAAGTGGAGTGGCTGTGGAAAGAAAACAGAGATAGTATGAAGAAGCTTTGGTGGCAATCTCAAAGTATTTGGAGCACCAGTTTAAACAACATCTGGCACTGACAAAATCACAATCAGTCAATTGCAAAAAGCCGCTTTACTTTAACACAACCAAGCAACATCATTCTACACCTAGTACTTGGAAGGACATAATAAGTTTGTAAAAATACCAAATTCAATCTAAACATCAGGTTGACCACATGACCAATTATAATAATACTGTTGTAATTGTTGAAATCCAGGAGCGTCAACATAAAACTGTCCTAAACTGAAGGACTTTATGGTCAGATTTGCTATGACTGCACCTTCAGATATCTTTAGAAGGAGATAGAGGAGGAAGACCTTGGATGCCATCTGGATACTTTTGTGGGTTTACAGGCAGAAAAAGGTAATCAAATTCATTTAGATCTTGGGTGTATAAATTGTGGGTTTCTTTGCAAATAAACAGGTGGAATTCAGCTGCTGCACCAGGTGTAGTTCTACCTGGACTGAAAAACCTTGCTGACAGTAACTTATTCTTGTTCACCATACATTTGGACTGTTGCAAAACTCTCCATGTAAAGCTCCCAAACAAGCAAATCCTCATCTTCTACATCTTGTGCAAAATGTAGAAGCCAGACTACTACCAAGAACAACTTGCTATTGCAGCAGAAAACGTACTATTTTGCTACCTTTGCACCTACAATTTGGACTCTAATTCAGAATACTTGGTTATTCCCTTTAAAGCTCTATGGAGCTTCGGCTCAACGATACTGAAATGGCTACCTGACTGAATCAGTGTCAAGGTTCTTCTCTAGCAGGAAATGGAGAAAAAAAGGTAGACTAAGAAGCAGGTCTCCTCAGTACACTCTGCATAGAAGTGGTTATGGCCTACTCATTGTTGGCATTCAATGTCTCTTTTAAAGAGACATAAAGCATTTTCAACTCTTCAAAGTAGACTATTTTAGAAAATAGACACCATAAGAATGACAGGAAATAGGCTCGAGAAGGGGTGTCAAACCAGGGGTGGGATTCAAAAATCCTAGCAACTGGTTTGCTGCCTGGTTGCTAGGTGGGCATGGGCATGTTGGGCATGGCCTACCAGAGCTTCCTGTTTCCAGCTTTCAGTGGACCTCCAGAGCCCTATTTTCATCCTCCCAAGGGTCCGGAGGCTTCCCTTGGGCCTCTGGGAAGGCGAAAACAGCCTCACCCAGGCTCTGGAGTCTCCCCAGAAGCCGGAAACAAGCCTGTTTCCAAACTTCTGAAACTTCTGCGAGGGCCAGTTTTCACCCTCCCAAAGGTCTGGAGGCCTCCCCCGGGCCTCTGGGAGGGCTAAAACAGTCTCCCCAGGCCCTGGAGGCCCTCCGCAAGCCTGAAACAGGCCCATTTTGTGACTTCTGGTTTTTCTGGGAGGCTGTTTTTCACCTTCCTGGTGGTCTGGAGGCCTTCCCTGGGCCTCTGTGAGGGCAAAAACAGCCTCCCCTGGGCTCTGGGCCCTCCGGAAGCTGGAAACAGTCCAGTTTTGTGACTTCTGGTTTTTCTGGGAGGATTATTTTTTGCCTTCCCAAGGGTCCAGAGGCTTCCCCCAGCCTCTGGGAGGGTGAAAAAGGCCTCCCCTGGGCTCTGGAAGCTGGAAACAGGCCCATTTCCAGATTTCCAGAAGGCCTGATTTTCCCTTCCCAGAGCCTTCACATGGACCCTGAACTTACCTCCATTGAAAATGGACTATGTGGAGAATCCTGGGAGGGGAGGGGCAGGATAGGCAGGACCAGCTACCAACAAACCTGATATAACTTTAATATCCAGTTTGCCTGAACCAGTCTGAACACCACCCTGTGTCATACTTGATTTCATTGAGGGCTGCATCAGGGTTGTGTTTGACCTCACAGAGCCAGGGGTGTGTGGCCAGGGTTGATGTGGCAAGCTCAACGTCATTTGTTTCAGAGGTACCTGTAATGGCCTGAGTGCCAGCGAAAATGGGCTCCCAAGCTCCGTTTTTGACTGCAACAACCTCCTGCAACCCTCTGCCTGCAAAAATGGAGCTCGTGAGAGCTGCCCACAACTCTCCTGAGCTGTTTTCACTGGCAGAGGCACAGTGCGTCCGTCCTCTACTGTTTCTAGGGCAGCCCCGTAGGCCAGATCTAAGTATCCCCAGGCTGGATCCATCCCTTGAGCCTTGACACCCCTGTCTAAAATTTAACAAGTCTCGATGGGTTTCCTCATCCCACCATTTATCTTTGTGTGAATGAGGAAGTTAACCTATGGGAAGAATCTCAGGTTTTCAATTTGAAAACTTTTGAAAAGTTGAAGATTCAATTTTTTTCCTCCAGTAACTTTCAACTTTCAGCCCCCTCTTGTCTGACTGTTGCCTTGGTAGCAGCTGTTACCAAGTATGGCCCTCCATGACCATACTTACTTCCCTCTACAAAGCCTCACAGCATTTGTCCTCTCTATTTGTCATATCAAAGAAAGTTAGGGCAAAGTCAGCTAAAATTTATTTTTTAATGTTTGCTTCCTGCCCAAGATTTAAATCACTACCCTTACATATGTTCTGAAAGATGAACTCTTTTGTTTTCACCCAATAACTAGCATCTAGGATGGGGTATCCTATATGCTGTTATTGCATTATTTTTATTTTATTTTTGTTTTGGGTCACCTGAATCTTAAAATGGCTTCAGAGAATGCTCCTCCATAACTTTTGCAGCTTCTGAAAATTGCCCAAAAGACAAAAGCACACTCATTCTGGATTATGTTGAGGAAATGTTTAAAAATATATCTCCAAATTGTTGGAAGTGTACAGATGTTTCTTTTACATGTTTCACATGTAGTGGAATTACAATGCTTCAAAAAATATTGGAGACTGATTCAAACATGGATAGAACAAATGGTGGGAGAATGTATTCCATTTAAACTGGAATTTTTTCTTCTTGGTATAATATCAGAAAAATTTAAGAAGGAAATAATGTATCAATAGTACATGCATTGACGGCAGCTAGAATATGTGCACAATATTGGAAAAATGAAATCATACCTTCAGAAACAGAAATAATAAGAAAAATTATGGCATGTGCAGAATCAGATAGGTTAACTTTAGAGATAAAAGACAAAGGAGAGTTTAAATATTATAAAACATGGAATAAATGTGATCAATGGTTATATCGTAGAAGACAAGATCAATATATTAGTAGTTATGATTAAATTATTTAGTAATTAATATTTTAAATAAGAAGATTGTAAATGATGAAGTAGACTGTATACATGTATAACAAGGATAAGTTGGATGTATTATGTTGTATTCTCATAATTAAAATTAAAAATAAATTTAAAAAAAAGCATACTCCATTCTCAAACCATTTTCATAGGGTTTGGAGATCAAACAAGACCACACTCCTTTCTCACACAGTCTCTGTAGTCTTTGGAAATTGCACAAGAATGAAGCATGCTTTCAAAAATAGTTATTGCTGCGCGCTGGTAAATGCTGGCGCATCACCCATAACATTTTAGCATGTCACCTTTGACTCATGTGCCATTGATTTGCCATCACTGATCTAATCTATGCTGTTGTACAATGGGGGAACTCTATTCCTGAAGCTCTTTTTGCAGCATTCTGGGCACCAGTACTTCACTTCCAAAAATCTCTATTCCCTTTTCTTTTGACATTAGAAAATACCACTTGTGTTCAAAAATTGTTTGTCATCCTGCTTAACTTCTTGTACCTTTGATATTTTTTCCAATGTCAGGAGATATACTTATGCAATAGTTTTTCACATGCAAAATAATAATAAAAAATTCTGAGTACTTTTTTTGGGCAGTGTTCGGAATATAAGTCACCTAACAGGTATTTGGGTTAGAAATATATAAACCATGATAAACATTTTAAAACTATATTTTTAAGAAAATGCAAAACTGTAACTAGGTGTGGTTGAAGCCAGAAACCTGGGTTGTCTTAGCCTTAGTCTCAGAAGAGAGTGTGAGTAAGTCTCTATTTTCCTTCTGTTGGAGAGTATTGCCATTTTTCCTAATTGACTGATATTTCTGGATTTAATGTGAGTTTGATACTGAACTGTTTTTGACACTGGACTTTGTTATTGGATTATTCCTGGATGAAAACTGATTGATTTAACCTGTGAATGACTTTGGATTCCTTGTTTAGACTTTGCTTCACCTTTCTGAAAGTAAAAACCTACATTGACTGTACAGTGTATCTGTGTGCTCTGTGTGTATTATTTCAACACTACTCTGAAATATGTCTCCCTATATGCGCTCATTCTCCTAACGGGGAATTACCTCAACAGGCAGCAATGTAGAAAATGGGAAGGTTTATTTCATATTATTTTTTCTCTTTATTTCTAAAGAAATATGGATAGAAATTATGTGCCAAATCAATAATAGAGTTGATATCATTTTCAGTAATGAGTTTAGTTATATTTGCATTTTCTGTGTATTTGAGTCAGAACCATAGTTTTAAAAATTCATTTAGAGAAATAAGTTATTAAATAAAACTGTCAGTTTAGAGAATATATATGTAATACATTTTCACACTTCCTTAGATATTTTAAAGTGACACATTATGTTTAGTAAATAAGCATACTTTTGCTTTTATGGATTTATTTTTTTCATAAAAGCTGCAATGTGCAAAGTATTTATATTTTTATAGAAATATTAGGGGAAAAGTAATGTAGTGCAAAGAGATGCAATTGATAATAGTTAGCTGTAGTCTGCAAAGAGTTCCTGAGCTATATTTAAGGTTATAATAAATAGAGGTAAAATGAGATTAGTTTAGATTGCATGTGTGAACTGAACTATACATATCATGTTTCCCTGTAACACCTCTAGGTCAAAAGACTAAAATAAATTGATAGAGACTAGACCATACACAACAGTCTGCCAGTTCCTGGTTTGACAGTTGAAACAACACTATAGTGTGTTCTAATTCATAAGTGTATTTATGATAGCAATAGTAATAGCACTTAGACTGATATACGACTTTATAATGTGGCCCTTTCTAAGCAGTTTACAGAGTTAGAATATTGCCCCCAATAATTTCGGTACTGATTTTATTGATCTCGGAAGGCTGGAAGGCTGCGTCAACCATGAACCAGTGAGGATTGAACTCTTGGCAGTTGGCAGAATTAGCCTGAAATACTGCATTCTAACCACTGTGCCAGCACAGTGATGATGAAGAAATTCAATAGAGCTTCTATTATTTTCAGAGGCAGATTATCTGTGAATAGTAACAAATTTGTAAATCAGCTCAGGTCTAGTTCAGATCATTAGTACCAATAATCTAATTTAACAATGGTACTTAATTTGAAAATGGGAGAAGGAGGAGGTGGGGGGAGGGAGGATTTTTGCCCATGTAGAAAATTCTTTTGAATTTTTGGGAATTAATTCAGTAATTCAAAGATTCAACTTAAATGTCTTCAAATGAAATTTCTGAGTCAAGGCTTCATAGAAGCTAAATGTCCAGGTCAAAATACCTATTTTAGCTTACCCATGTTCTAAAAGAGGTAAAACTATGTTTCCTTATTGTCTCATTCTATACCAGTATGCTGCACTGAGAGAAACATATATGCTACCTGCATCATGATATTATATACACAGTTGCATATTCAACAAATAGAAATGAAACTCCAGATGGGATTTTAACTCTCAACAACCTCTCATTGATTAGAAACAGAAGCAATTCCATTGTGTAAAGTCAGAAATGCAAAGACTGAGGTGGAAAATTATTTGGAGTTTGGCTCCAATTTGTCATTTATTTTGTAAATGTTGTCTGAACGATAAAAATGCACCCTTCACAGTTTACATGTGATCCCTATGGAAGCATTACAAATGAACAGTGTTTCATAGCCATCCCAATCTAGATGTTCTCTATACATGAATTCCAGGTGGAACAGGAAACTTACTAAGATACTTTATATGCAAATTTAGACAAACTTTTCTACATCAAAATCATTCTTCCTGGAGTGTCCCTTGAGAAACTCCGCTCACACAACCCGATCTCAAGTTATGCTTGTGACAGCTACTCATTGGTAAAAATGTATGTTATTTCTAACCAAATACTTCAGACAATAGCTTTGGTACCTTATCCACATCTATGTAATAGTTATAATTTCATTCAATGGTATAAAAATATAAGGATAAAAGGATTTTGAGGGTATATGTTCCCCTTCATTTTATGCCATCATACTCTTCAAGAGGTGATTAAACAGCAAAGCAGGTACATAATGAAATCAGCTTCCTATTGAGGCACATCAATTACCAAGACACCTACACACAGGTACACGAATAACCCTTTGAAAGCATTTTCAAGCTTTCAAAAAGATCAGAGATCTACAGCTCAATAACAGCCCAGGAAGAACCATTACAGATATATACAGAGAATATGAACATCATGGCAGTGAAAAAGGAAGAAGTGAAAGATTGATATTTCTCATTTATATCTTTCATTTCTTTCTTGATGACTATTATTTTTGGCCTACTTCTGAAGGGCTGCCAAAGTGTGAAGCAAAATGCTATTTTTAGTATTTGCGATGTACAGTTTATATTGTACCTCCATGGGCAGATATTTTATTTTACAATCATTCTCAAAAGATTTTTCTTGACATTCTTTGGAGCCATATTGTTCTATACTCTTCTTTGCAGCTATTCTTTGTACACTTTATAGCTATACATATTTTTTTGTATCAGATGGTTTCCTCGTTTGGTGGGATTTTAGTTGAAATATTATTTTTGTTCCTCTAGAAGCAATAGAAAACAATTTCTTTCTTTTTTTCTTTTTCTTTTTGTTCTGTTTCAAAGGAACTATTTGAAACATTTGGAACTAAATTGAAAGAGGATTATTCTCAGTATCCAAGTGAGATTTTCAGCAATGTTACAATAGGAGATTGGCAAAGAAAGGCACTATGTTTAAAGGATATAGTGAAAAAGTTATCCTGTACAAATTTGATATGCATTATTGTATCTGGATAAAGAACAGTATTGTTTGGCAAATATACAATATATGCTTACATGATATACTTCAGTTTCTTAATCTGCTAAATATTGTCTTCAATAGATACATTGCATATAATGATTATTCTTTCTCTTCCCCCCAATCCTCCTATGCATAATTTATAGCAATTAAATAACATATTTTTATATACATGTATATTCAGGATAAAAACTGTATAGTTTTCATTTCTGAGAGTGATGAATGCTGCAGATATAATCCTGCCTTAAATTAAAGTTATCATCACATCGTATTGCTTTCCCCATTGCACTCAAATTAGTTCAAAACACAGCATGACAAAAGTGTCTGCTCAAAGAATTAAGACATCTTATCCCTAAGAACTCTAAAAAATGTGACTTAGAGATAGTGACACAATAGGATAACATGAATATTTTCCTATGAAAAAGATTGGCCTATATAGCTTTTTTCCTTTAATCATTATTAATCCCAGTTTAATAATTTAAACTAGGCTAATCCTAGTTTAGTTATTAAGAAGGACTAGGAGTGACATGATAGCAGTGTTCCAACATTTGAGGGGCTGCCACAAAGATGAAAATAACTTATTTTCCAAAGCACCAGAAGGCAAAACAAGAAATAACAAATGGAAAATAACCAAGGAGAGAAGCAACCTATAACTAAGGAGAAATTTCCTCATAGTGAGAATGATCAACCAGTGGAATGGCTTGCCTTCAGAAGTTGTGGGTGCTCCATCACTGGAGACTTTTAAGAAGAGACTGGACAGCGATTTGTCTGGTATGGTACAGGATCTCCTGCTTAAGTAGGGCATTGAACCAGAACTCTTCCAATGCCCCTTCCCATGACAAGAACAAAGAACGAGGAGGAGGAGGAGGAGGAGGAGAAGAAGAAGAAGAAGAAGAAGAAGAAGAAGAAGAAGAAGAAGAAGAAGAAGAAGAAGAAGAAGAAGAAGAAACAATTTCTAAACAATTAAGCAACTTTAGTTCAACAACAAAATGGTGAAACAAAAAGAATAAACATACATTAGTTTTTCATACATTATGTTTGCACTTGGGTTATCCAATGGCAAATACTTTCCTTTGAAGTTGTTCCTTTGAAACAACTTTGAGATGCGTAATTTAAACACTACCAAAAGATATAAAATAAAAACCTACTTTTTAAAGAATGTCATTGCAGGTGTTGGCCTCCAGAAGTATGTCTTCAGGAAAAAAAGCATATTTTCCTAGCTATAATTATTATCTTGTGATTGGGAATGGAAGGGATTTGAATTGTTGTTGGTAAGTATGTGTATATTTAATAAGATTTTCACATGCAACCTTCTGATGAAAGATTGGGGCAGGATTTGTTCTATTGAACTTGTTTTTTTAAATAAAGTTTTCTAAGTTCCTACTTAGTATTTGAAATTAACCACCTTTTCTGAATAGTAAATAGATGAGGTAAATAAGTCAAGAACCTCCAGTGCTTTTCTGAGATTTCTGGCATGACTACTATTAATATATTAAATGAGTGGATTTGTTTATGTCTAGTCCATATCATATTCATATCTCTCTCTTTACACTGAATACATATTTTGGGATGTATAGCACTGTTCTCCTATGAACCATGTTATGAGTGGCAGGCCATCCAAAAAGATGAAGTTGTAAATATATTTTGATTTTTTTTTTCAAATAAATAATTATACAGTGCACAAGTGCAAACGCTATGGCATTGCTATATTCTAAGTGATAGTTTGGTCTGAGGGATATTTATATGGAATTTATGAAAATTGCATTCCTATAAATCTTTGACCTGTGGTTAGTTTTAGAATTAGGTTGACCTAATGATAGGAATATACAACTATGCTGGCATAATTGAACAGGACTGAGGTCAGTAGATCAGAGGCTTTCCAATGGAAAGACTATAGTCAAACATTATTATTAGTCATCACCAATAATAGAAACATTTTGTTTCCAAGGTCCAACAACATATTATGATGCTGTCCTTCCAAGGCCAATGGTTCACCATTGGCTGTAGTGGGTCCACATGCTTATAAAATAAAGAATAGACATTTAGTTTTTGGATGTCTAATGGCAGAAGAATGTAACAAAGATTTATTGAAATGTTTCTCAGCATAGATATAAACCAGAGATACTGTATGTCATCAAAATTCCAGGAAAGCATGTTTCCCCTGATAGCATTGTTTGCAAATCCCAGATTTATCCAATTTTTTTTTACTAAATTCTACATAGTTTAGTGTGAAAAAAGAGGAAGGATTTTTTTTAAAAAAAATCAAGCTTAATGTTTAATGCTTCCACCTGCTGTTTTGGACTCTGACCCTTCATCCATCAGAAGTTGCATAGTCTTGAAGTAGACAATCTATTAATGACATTACATACACTACCGGCAAAGTAAGCTGAGTGGACAGAAATTAGCTAGATGATTTGATGCTTTATAAGCAATTCAACAGATCTTTCAGGTAAATTTTCATAAAATGGAGAATAACACACCCAAATGTCAAATAGGCAGCTCAGCCCTAACTGAGCATCCCCAAAATTATGTGCATCCATATGAGCAAAGGCGACTTCCCTACCATATGTCGGTCCAAGAGAGTCAGCATGAGAAAAGGAATTAGCAGCACTGATAAGGAACTGGGTTATAACTTTTGCCAGGAACAGTCACTGGAATCAATTCTTCAGGCTGTTACCAACTCTTTTTCCAAACATAAGAAAAATAAATGGCAAATAAGACTGCCACATGATCTTATTTCAACTTGCTGCACTTTTGGGGGATTTAATAGCTGTGTTATATATTCATCGGTTAATTTTTTTTCAATGTTGTTGGTATTTGTTTGGTTTGTTTGTTTCACTTGCGTTTCTTGCACTCTTTGAAATTAGCAGGAAGAAGAAAATAATGGAATAAGTTGTGGATAATAGCGCAATTTACAATGCCTTAATCATGCTAGCACAATGGAAATCAGTATGCCTTGAGCATTAGGGTTAAAATCAATACAAAGTAATTTCTAAGGTATATTAAAAAGCATCTATAATAGTTGAGTATATGTTAAATAGGGCAAAACATTCTCTTTATAATGTCAGAAAAAGAGGAGGGGGATGTTACATTTTAGCATATTTTTGGTCCACTTACTAATAAGTGGATTTTTTTTCCAAGTAAGCAATTAAATTAAGGGTTTGAATTTGTCTGTGGTGGCTAGACACATTTTTTAAAAAAAGAAAAATCCTTCATAAAATAAGATTAAATCCCTGAAAGTCAAATTAGGCTTCTTTTTTTTTTTTGCATGTATGAAGCACCACTGTATAATTTTTAGAACTTTTTCTGTATTATTTCTGCAAATGTTGTCATCAATGTGATCAGCAAACTCATTTTCTCTTATCCTCTAGCCTATCATTCCTTCATTTTAAACATAATTATTTTTCATAAAGTTGTATATTCCTGTGCTAAGATATATTTTCTCTACTCAGTCAATTGATTCAACAATAAGCAATAAAGAATAGAACACTGAGATTGTGCCATACATTTGCAGAAATGACAGAAGATGTGGAAAATCAATACTAGTTAAATCTTATATAGCACAAATCCCATGTTCACACATTGGTATGCAAATAGAAGAGGATCTGGTACCAGTGCCAAAATTGAATAGTCTCAGAGTGCTTCAATTAACTGGGTTTTGCTTTATTCTCCTCTAGTTATTTATTGTTAAGATGGTACATTCACATATTTTCTGAACTTTTAAAGTTATGAGCCCAATTTCAGTGAATTTATTATATGTGCAATCTCAGGTCATTAACTAATTTACATGAAGCTCAATATTTCATATAGAATATTCATTTTAAGTGAGAAAATCCCCTTTTAAAATCAATTACTATGGTCTTCAGATAGTCAGTTCATTATACCCTGAACAAATAATCTGATTTGTAAAATACCAAAACATACTCTTATGAAAATCTAGGAACCTGTCATCTTGAGGATTTTTTATAAACCCACACTTAAGTATAAAGACTAAAAAATAGACAAAAAACCATGTCAATTTGGGATTGACCACATATACAGAACTAAGACAATAAATAGTAGATGGAAACTAACCCAGGAAAAAGCAACCTAGAGCTAAGGAGAAAAATTGCTAACAGTGAGAGCAATCAACCAATGGAAAAGCTGGCCTTCAGAAGTTGTGAGTGCTCTATCACTGGAGGCTTTCAAAAAGAGATTGGACAATCACTTGTCTGAAATGGTATAGGATCTCCTGCTTGAGCAGAGGAATGGATCAAAAGACTTTCAAGGTGCCTTCCAACTCTTTTATTCTATGTTCTATGTACTAACATTAGGCTATGTAAATGAATTATGTATCCTAAGATGGATAAGGAATTGTCACACATAGTGGGAAAGCATGTGGCTCTAACTTGTTCCTTTTTTTCCAAAACATCATTGAACCTCTAGATTTAATCTTCAGACATCTGCAAACTTCAGACCTTGGTAAATATGTTGCTTGAGCAGTCAGTCATGCAACAAACAAACAAAAGAAAGCAAAAGAAAAAAAGTGCAAAACATGTTGGTAAGAAGGAACAGGACTGAATTCAGTGATCAATAGACTTCTTTTAATTTCCAGGACTTGGACAGACCAGAGGTGGTGTTCAGCTGGTTCTGACCAGTTCTGGAGAACCGGTAGCAGAAATTTTGAGTAGTTTGGAGAACTAGCAAATACTCCCTCTGACTGGCCCTGCCCCCATCTATGCTCTGCCTCCCAAGTCCTGCTAATTGGCTGGATCTTCTTTTGTTGACCTGCAAAGGAGAACAGAGCTGGAAAGCTGGTTGGTGGGGTGGGGAGGGAATGGGCATTTTGCAATAATCTTCCCCCAGAGTGGAGAGGGAATGGAGATTTTACAGGATCCTTCCCCTGCCACGCCCACCAAGCCATGCCCATCAAGCCACATCCACAGAATCGGTAGTAATTTTTTTTGAATCCCACCACTGCATCAGACATTCTATTTACAACAACTATCATTGCAAAATCAAGAGCGTTGAACTGCTCAGGTTCTCAGACAACATAGGAGGGACCAGGGGAAAAAAAATCAAAGAAAAGTAAGAACCCTTAATCAAATTTCTAGATGTTTGCAATTTTGTGAACACTGCAGGGGTGAGCTGAATGAATATTTGGTAAAGTCCTATGACAATAAATAATATAAAATGCCTGTGATAATTATTAACATATTCTGACAAAGAGATTCAATTGTCATGGACAACACAAGATAGATTATGACCAGATAGGTTGATTGAGAGAAGAATGTCCTAGTTTGTCTTTGTCTGCAGTTAAGCTGGAATTGAAATTGAGAGGATTGTTTGTTTCTTCTTTAACTTGGAATATCTAGTTCTTCATTCTTTAAAGAGGTAGGGCAACATGTGTTTATTCTCCTTTTAATCAAAAGTATAAACTTCTTCAATCTTAACAAGTTCTAAGGGGAAATGGGGTTTTTACACAGTTCTGCAGTAATGAATTCTTCTAGAGAACATAAGGTGAAAAAAGCTATAGGAAGATTACAATGGAAATGTGATTGTATTGTAGTGGTGAGGTATTTGGTACTTTTTTCATTGAAGAATGTAAAAGAAGCACACCTCTGGGGTAAGGTTATCTTTTTTTCCTCTATCAATCATTTTAGAGGATCTTGCTAAGCAGCTCAGTTGGAGACTAAATCAGATCAAACAACTTTTCTAGAGCCTCAGATCTGAATCTCAAAATGAGTTGGGCAGCTTCGACACATCTCTATAGGGAACATTTAAACCAGTGCAATTTGATGACATTACTCATTAATCATTGCTGTTGGCAAAGTATAAAATCTGTGCGTTGGAAAATCTGGGCAGTTTACACATGGTTAGGCTAAAGAGGGATCAGATATTCTGGTGGCATCATATCAAGTGGCTCTACTTTGTGGGTTATCCAGAGACTACAATGACTTTCTGCCAGCTCCAAATCATTTATCTAGGTTTCTGAGAATTATTTGTTACAGAAATATTAATGGATGGGAAAATGGTACATTATCTGCATTCATTCTCATGTTCTCCACTATTTCAAACTATAAAATATTAGTTACTGCCCTTAGTGAGATACTCAGTCAGTTTTTACATATACGTTTCTCTAGCAGTCTAGACAAGATATAGCTATAAAAGACTTCCTGTTTAAAATTCAGATTGTGATTTTAAAATGTTGAAATGTATAAGTCACCCTGTAAAAAATGTTTATTTTTGAAGCGTGGTAGATCTATTTTGAAAATGAATGAAATATAAGGAAGGAAATATCCAGACTCTAAAGTCCCATCCGACTCATTTCACCCTTATCTGAATAACTGTCATTTCTCATTTGGGCAGTTCTAAGACTGGAATTTATCAGTCTCAGAAAAAGCCAAGAGGAAGGAAGCTGGAAGACAGGAGACACCTCAAGAAGCTAATGGTTGTTAGAAGCAGTGGTTGTCATGGCTAGGAGGGCCTTCACATAACTTTATATTGTTTGCCACTTATGCCCATTCCGAGATCAAGGGGAATCACAGTCACTCATGCCTTAGTCCCCCTCCCAATTGGAATATTGACATGTGTTCTTTTTGGGGATGCCTTTGAAGAGATCCAGAAACTTCAGCTGTTGCAAAATGCAGTGGCACAGGCAGTTATTTATGTCACAGAAAAAACATATTGCATTTCTATTCTGTGAACTGCATTGGTTATCAGCTTATTTCCAAATCTCATTTAAGGTCTTGATTTTGTCTTTTAACAAGGGCATGGAACCAGATTGTTTGGGGGACCATCTCTCATCAATTATATTTTCCCATTCCACCAAATATAGTACAGCCTGCTTTAGGTTCCATCATTTGAGGAATTACATTTGACAGGTGGTGGGCTTTCATGGATGTGATGCCCATGTTGTGCAATATTCTTTCCCTTCTCCCACCCCCAAGGTTAGATTGACATCATAATTCATCGATCTGGTTGTATGTATGTATGTGTGTGTGTCTATATATAGATTTTTATATGTTTTATGGGCATTTAGGTTGATAACTATTTTAGGATCTTTTCCAGTTCCAGATCCTGATTGAAAAGCTGGATGATGTTATTACTGTACATTATAGGCTCCATAACCTTTCTTTTTAAATAACGGTATGAATAATAATACAGAATATGCAAATCAAATTGTTATTTGTAAAAGCACACACCAAATGTTTTTGCACTAAAGCTTAAAAGCTGGTGTTCTAACTTAAATTTAAGAAATAAGCTGCATTTAATAAATTCATGCTCTGGGGTTGAAATGAATCCTGCAGTGCCATAGGACTGTACTTTATATGACAGAAAAAGAAGACTTGTGTTCTGATTACTAAATTTGACACTCAAGTGCCATCCCGCTGTGATGCATTTTGAGTAAATGCTATAATCACTAAACTTACAGATGCAACCATTCTTTATAGAATTAACATGATGAAGGGGTTTCCTTTCCATTGCCCTCCTACCCCAGTTGATATTGAATAACCTCACTTTTGTGCAATGAAACAAAGTTTCCAGTCACGCTATATCACTGGTTATCTGGATTTGCACTGTATATTTTTTCTGCAGAGATTGGGAAACAAAGCTCATCCACATGAGAGACCAAAAGGCTAGAATGATATTGCTTAATAAAAAAATTTGTAGTTGTCAATCACAGTAGGGAAAAAACCCTCCATAATTTCTAGTTTTTAGTTTTTAATGATTTAATATTTTAAAATAATTTAATTGTTTTTAAGAAGAGATAGGACAGCCACTTGACTGAAATGGAAAAGGGCTAGCTGCTTGAGTAAGGGGCAGGACTAGAAGACCTTCAAGAGCCCTTCCAGTTCTATTCTGATTGATTGATAGTATAGGCTCATTGGTGCAGTGTTATAATATTTTGCAGTTCAAATCTAGTTTGTAAATAATACAATATTTCATCCATACGTCATTCAGTGACTATTGAAAAATTATGATCATCTTCTTTTAATGATCCCATAATCCCTTGCGGGGTGAAGTCTGGGCAACCAAATGGAGCTATCAGCATCTTTACTGGCTGGATGCCCACAGCACAGGTGTCAAATTCGCTGCATCACATTGCCATCATGTGACTTTTGTGATGATTTTCCCTTTTGTGGAGTAGAGGTGGGCATGGCCTGCTTGTGACACTCCTGTTATACACTGCTACCTACATTGTATTTTACCTGCAGCATTTTTAAGGGGGCTTAATGGCTCAGTAGTTAAAGATGCTTAGCTTGTCAGCTGGAAAGATGACAGGGTTCGAGACCTGAGGGCCACACAACAGAGTGAGCTCCTGTTCCGTGCTCCAGCTCCTGTCCACTTAGCAGTTTCAAAGCATGCAAATGCAGGTAGGTTAATAGATACCACTTTGGTGGGAAGGTAACAGAGTTCTGTGAACCGTTGTGGGGTGGAGGCTGGGCAACTGAATGGAGCTGAGTGTGTACTGGCCAGATGCCCTTCCTCTCACCAATGCAGTGTTTTGTTCAGCAGATATATTCTCATTATGCCCAGAGAGAGAAATATCTGCCTCTACCTAGGATCAAACTCACAGCCTTCTGATTGTGAGGCGAGAGCTCCACCTATAGGCCACCATACCACTCCACTGTTGAAAATTACTATGATGCTGAACAAAGGAACAAATGAACTGTGCTCCAAGTTACAGTGGTCCCATAGTCACATAACCACAGTTCAGGGCTTGGAAATTTGCCCCCTCCTACAACTAAACATAGGAATGCTACAACTGCCCTCATCTGCCTATCTTTCCCCCCTATCCTGCCACACTGGGTCCCTTGCAACTGCTTTCCACTTGTTTGGGGAGCCAACTGAGTGGGAAATTTTGTGATGGGTGTTTGAGCATGTGGGAGAGGTCCTGGGAAGTCTGGCAGAGGCCCAGGCAAACCACACAGCACTTCCTCAGTTCATATGTGACAAGTAAGATTTGCAGTGAGCCTACAATGAAATATCATAAAGAAGTTTTAAACAACAATTTCTTCTGTGTGTGTGTGTTCAGTTCAAGAAAAGCATTATTATAGATCAGGAACATTCAGAATTTGTGATCTTATTTATTTGTTCAAGATGATTTACTTGGCATTCCTTCCTCTCCCCCCCCCCCCCCNCTCCCCCCCCCCCCGCAATAACAGCCTTGTGAGTTAGATTGAGCTGAGAGACAAGTCCCAAATCACACAATGAGTTTGCATTGTTTTCAACACATAATCGAAGAACATAATTCACAAGACTGAATATGAAATTGCAGCTTCAGTCTGCTTAATGCAATGAATAGCCAGGTTCAGTCTTTCACACAACCTCATTTGATGCCATCCTGCCTTTGCTGGCCTTTGGTCCACTAATCACAAAGTAGGCTGCAACAACATTCAAGGAGAGTGAGTGGGACTAAACTTATAAACCTTGCACAATAGTTGACAGAAGAAGAGAGGATTTATGGTACTATATCTAGACAGGGGTAAGAAAACCTGTGTCCTTGACTCTGGAATTCAGCAGATTTCAAATTAAGTTGTGTACAGCTCCCCAGCCATATATTGAGACCTGCCAAAGGTTCTGTAAATCTCTTATGATATTATGAACTGTCATATTCTTGTCCTTCCATGTTTGATCGAAAAAACAGTGGTTTATAAAACTATACTTATTACATTTCTGTTATTCTCCCTCTTGCACAAAGGTGAGGACCTAGATTTTGTCTGGGGCTGCAGATTGGATGATGTTTTGGCCAGTGGTGACTTGCTGTTGGTTCGCACCAGTTCTTGCAAAATGGTAACTCCGGTGAGTAGTTGACCCTGCCCATCTGCTCCCACCCTTTCCTGTTCTGTATTTCTTTGATTTTTCGCTTTGCACACCTCAGTTATTTTACTCACCAGTACTGACATAGAAGGCAAGTTTTTAAGAAGTAATTCAATTGAATTCTATTATATAGTGTAATATTAAGGCTAGGTCCCACTGGCCGATGGACACAAAACGTATGCAGAAAGGACACAGTGGACAAGCAAAATTTCAGGGGTGGCTCCATCCATTTTCATCCACTCCCAAAAGTGGTGAAAATTTGCATAAACAGAACGGAAAAGAACGGATGTGGGTAATATGTAGCGGGGATGTTAAACGGATGTTCATCGGAAGCCTAGCAGATGAAAGCAGATGGAAGCAGATGACACCTCCGAAGG
>BHFT01064850.1:8423-22848 GCA_004320025.1 Laticauda laticaudata | reverse complement strand
AAGGGATCCAATACAACAGTAAAAAGATTAAGGGTTATACAAACCAATGATCCACACCAACCCAAACTATGCAGGCCAAAGTAATCACTGACACAAGGAGATAAAAAAAATCATCCCTGACTGAAGAACACAACGATGTCAAGCATCTTAAGGAGGCCAGCTACTTAAGGACGATGGCTCCTAGGTCTTACAAAAACACGTTGTTTGGCTCAAAGATGGAGCTGACTTGGGTTAGAGAACAAACTTTTTGTCCCTGCAAGCCAGAGAAGTGGACAGCATGAAAGCGCTGCCTACAACTCCAAAATAGCAGGACGATTTGAGGTTTTGTAAAAAACTCTGCACGTCTCAATGCAAAAGAACCAATTTGGATGACTGTCCGTCAAAAAGGACATTGAAAGCAGATGTCGCGAGCTAGCCCGCACCTGTGATGTGTATAAGAGAAGATGAGGAAATATCCTTGGACTTTTAAAACAGTAGCAGAGCCGCTGCTGACTCCCTGGAAAGAGATCTCTTTGGACTAATAGATGGAGCTTGCCCAAAAAGTGCTGGAAATACACTTGTCATTTGGGTTGTAACTGATCTTTTTCCAAAACAGGCTCACTTTAGGGCCAAAAGATGCCCAACTGCCAAGGCATTGGCAAAGATGTTTCTAACACACATCTATCGCTTCAATGGAGCTCCCGCAACGGATTATCTCGATAGGGGTGTTCAGTTCACATGCCAAATTTTGGCGGGCATTTTTAAACCTAATTAGGCTCCACCCAGGGGTTGTCATCAGGAAATCCACCCGCCAAATGGACGGGATTGATGGAGAGCGTGAATAATGCGTATAGAACAATATTTAAAGATGTTTTTATTGTCACCAAAGGATAATTGGACTGACCTTTCTTCGTTGCAGAGTGTAGCAATACAGTTAACTTCCTATAGGTCCATTGGAATAGCACGGGGTCTCACCATTCCAGGTAGCCCAGGCCAAGAAATTCATATCTCCCATGCCAAATAGCCCACTAAAGATCCTGAAATCCCTCACCTTAAGGAGTGGAGGATAACTTACAGAGCCATGTGGCCTGTGTAAGGATTATCTTGACAGGAAAGCTAGAGCAGTTTGACAAACTCATGTAGACAAAAAACATTGCGACCTAAAACCTTTTCAAGATTGGGGACCATGGTATACTTGTCCACAAAATTCTTAAAATCATTACAACCCTATTAAGAAATTAAGACCAAAATTCAAATTGGCCCTTTCCCCATCTTCAAGAATATTAACCCCGTGACGGTAGAGCTGTCATTCTAAAAACAGCTTAGGCAGAATTTCCACCCAGTATTTCGGCCTGTAGCTTGATCAAACCAGAGATCACTTAAACTCAGACCCCTCTCCCTTCCCGACTTCCAAACCCCACTCCACCTGGTACCATGGGAACAACATTTTTGGAAATTAAAGACATCCTTGATTCACTCAACTCACATGGATCCACACAATATTTTAATAGCTTGAAACACCTTCCTCCTTCAAACAATGAGTAGTCGTGGTTAGCCAGAAGCAACACATAAAAGCACCCACATTACTAGTCGTAAAAGTTCCACCAAAAATACCACTGATAACACCAACCTGAATTGCAAATGTAGATGCAGTGATTTTTGTTTCTTTCCAGCTAGCCTACCTGATTCTTAAGGAGCGGCAGGATGGTCAGGATCGCATGTAATCTGTTCAATTTCTTCAGTTGGAAAACCAAAGGGGGGAGGGGGAAAGGCTGATAAAGAACATCCTTTCTTGATGTAACCTGAATATAGTTGTGAATCTTATAGTGCGAAGAGTTTTGTAAGTCACACACATGAATATGATGGGAGGGAGAATACAGGCCCAGACTGGCCAGAACTATCAGCCTCTGAGATGAGAGGTCATAAAATTCCACAGTGAGATTGTACTTGGGTAATCTCTTGGAATAGTTCATTCTAAAAAGGGGATGGGGGGGGGAATAGGTATGCCTGGGAAACTGAACAAGATTGTTTCCTGTACAAGAGGGGTGGGGAGGATTTAACATACTGGCTTTTGTTTCACCTAAATACATTGTATCGAGAATAAGGTGAGGGGTTCTAAACTTCCTTATTGATCCTTGTATGCCTGAGAGACCTTCAGATTATTGCTGCTGCTGAACTCAACCAGGAATTGTCTCATCTCAATTACAAAGATTCCTTTGGTGATACAGCTTTGGAATGCGTTTTTCAGAAGTTCATCTGTTGATGGTGAATGGGAAAAGTTCGTATCGGCATTGACAGTTTCTAAATGAGATTGCAAAAGTTGCTCGTCATCGAGAAAAGAAGACTTTGACCACTGAGGAAACAGACCCGGCTTCTGTGTTTTTTTTAGCGCAGGCAAGATGCTGTCTGACATTGTTTGTTGTTTCAGGAGTGGCTTCAGAAGAGGAATTAATATTGAGAGCCTATGTCCAGGATCCTCGCGGTGTGTGGTAGCTCTTGATGCAATCTGACTCCAGCCTCAGTCCACTCTTGTGAAAGTCCCGCAACAACTTTTTGAATGGCCTTTTACCCTGACAATCCGCTCTCCAGGCTAGTGGTGATCCCGTACCCCTTGTGCCACGCTTTTTTCCTCCATACTTTTCCGCTTCACTTAACTTTCTATTAATGTGGCTTTGATACAGTACTTTGGGAAAGCATCCAACTTCTTTTGCAATTACCTTTTGAGGCTTTTCCCTCGCTCGTGGCGTTGGGTGGTCAATGCGATGGTTTTTCTGGCACAACTGTCAGGTCATACACAGTCTTTCCCATGATTGTGATTGCTATTGAACCAGAGCTGAGAGACCATTTAAAGGCTCAGGCGAGCCGTTTGCAGGTGTTATGGCTTCATTAGCTGATCAGAGTGGGACACTTCGAGCCTAGACTATTGAAACCTTTCACAAGTATTCCTCATTTTTTGTTGATTGTGGATTTGGGGTTTTCATGAGCTGTAAGCCATAATCTCAGATTATGACACATCAGGCTTGAACTATTGTTTTGCATGGAAATAGTCTATCTCATATATTAGTTTCACCTTTTAAATTGCATTACTGAAATAAATGAACTTTTGCACGATATTCTAATTTTTTCGAGTTTCACCTATATGGTGAAAAGGAGAATGGATTCTCTAGCTCATGCACGGTGTTGGCAAACTCAAAAAACTTCAGCTTGAAAATTCATCTTCTATACTAGAAACCCAAAGTAAATACATCATTATCTAGAATTTTCCCTATACTTTATCAGTTCTTGCTTCTCATATCCAAGGCTAGAATAGGGTAAGAATGATGATATCATATGTCAACATACTAGATGTTTCTGGATCTTGTTTTACAATTCAAAAGGATCCCATAGCACATTATATTCTGCCCCTATAATGGGCTCAGAGGCAGCAAAATGCATTTCACGAAACAAGAGGGCATTGTTGGTTGGCTGTCACGAGCCCATTTGTGCTGTGGAAGGCGTATGTTAGAATAAATCCCTTTGCAAGTTTCTGCTTCAGCACAAACAGAATTCTGACTGCCACTAAACAACTATTTACTAAGACTTGGGGAGTATAATTCTGTGGAGTTGTTTTCTTATTTTATTCCTTTTCATAGAAAACCAGGTTCTCAGTAGCTGTTTGGAAATTTCATAGAAGCCTGGCTGCTTAGAGCAGGAAAAATGTATGTGGATTCCTTGTGATCCCTTATAACAGAGATTACCTTATACGATTCTGTTAATTTAAATAGCTCTAGGTCAACAGATCAGTAGTTTGAATTGGTATTCTGTATATACAAATCTCAAATCAACTTTAGTACTCTATCAAACTGTTCAAAATGATCATCCACAATACTAAATAATTCACAACAGCTGAAATAAACTTATAAGCAGATTGGCCTAAGCACTTATTACTAGATTTTTCAGTGTATTTGAATACATATTATGGTGCTTAATTTTAATATTACTCAATATTACTTTAGAGCAATTGGAGTTCTCTGTCTCATGGTAACAATACCAAAATGGACAAGTCAGGAATTTTAAATTATAGACTATAACATAATGTTCACTATTAATAGCAAAAGAGACCTACATCCACACTAAAGTCTATCAAATACACATATCATAAATAAACACTTATCCTATTTTATTGCAAATGTTAAATTATCCAATTAGCTCTAGATAGCTGAATTAGAAAAGACCAGACTGTTTCTGCTGATTATCTTCATGGCAGTCTCCCTAATTTTTAAAAAAGTATTGGGTCATCTAAAAATGACAAAGAAGATTATGGATTCCAATAATAAAAATGTGATTCCCAGTTTGATAATCATTAAGGACATGAAAGATTATGTTAAGAGAACTGTTTAGATATTTCTTGTGAGCAATGCATTATGTATATCTAAAAACTGTACAATAGTTTCACTCTAACAAGGGGAGCCAAAGTTTATAGTTCTTATATAGGGACCAGGGTAGCTCCAGATAGTTTTGATTAAGTAAATACAGTTGGCCTCCTTTAATTGTATTGGCAATTTTTCATACTGGCATATGTTATGAAATAAATGAAATAAACACCTAATGTTGGCGATACTTCTTCCACACAGATTCTGTTCATATATCAATAGGACCAAAACTCTAATAACATTCAGTGATAAAGATACAAAGATTTAGAAAACCTGAAAGCAACAAACCTGGACAGAGTAAGAGAGTACAAATTATTCCTCCCACCCCCAGAGATGGCAAACATACTAGCGTAGGTTTTAGGCACACAACTTTTATCTGACATAGACATTGTATGAACGAAACTGGCTGTTTTTTAAATTGTCCAATGACACAGCATGATGAGCTAGTAGATGGGCATTCACCTGTATCTGCTACTATTGGCAGCGAGGGATCAACAAGTCTACACTGGCATGCTGAAAGAAACCTTGCTTCCTCTGAGAAATTCAGTATTGCTGATTTCCTGTTGACAATAGCAATAAGAAATCAACGATCTTGCACATAATTGCTGGGGGAGTTTAATTAGGCTTACACAACCCTTCCAGTAATCTTGCATTAAACCACTGCTTTCTAGAGCAGGAAATGAATAATCTGCAGGCAGATTTTTCTCATTGAATATGGCTGATTGTTCAGAAAGGTGACAAGTGTGTAGAGATAAAAGCAACTCTAGCAATTAGTGTTGTTCTCTTGGAATTATTGTTTCAACAGAAGGGGATATAGATAGTTCAGGGCTGAACAGTGAAGTTCTTGGTACTAAGCTTGTTCGTTAAAATGTCTGCCAGCAAACATTAAGCTCAGAGAGCACCAAGATCTTCACAGTATAAAGTTTGAAGAAGTAATTAGACTGTGAGTTCTAGTCCTGTTTTTGGTATAAAAGCCAGCTGGGTGACTTTGGGCCAGTCACTCTGTCACCCCAACTCACTTCACAGGGTATTGTGGGAAAATAGGAGGAAGGTGTGTTGGATGTTTGTCACCTTATTTTTAAAAATAATAAAGGTGGGAAATAATAAAGACAAGTTTAACCATTTGCTCATTACAAGAATTAAAGCATTCCAGGCATAGTTATTGAGCCGCCACCTAAAAACGTCTAACAGAACTTGCCATCTCTTTGGATAATTGGTTCCATTCTTAGCCTATGCTGTCAAATTCTGCTTCCATTATTTTGTATTCTACACTCTTAAATGTGCATCCTGACCTTCTAAGTTCCATCATATCACCCATTCTTTCTCAAGTTTAATATATCCTGCTGTTTTAATATGCCTTTAATTTTTTGACCCCTAGTCATCTTTGTACCCTTTTCTGAACCAGCTTCCTTTTCTCTTAAAGCATGGATCCCAGAACTGGACTTTGTCCCTCAAGATGTTGTCTAAGCAGCCATAATAGAATGGAATATTTGCCTTAATTTAGAAAGCCTACTTATAATCATAACATGTTAAGAGTTTCAAGAACCACTGGAGATCAGTTAGTCCAATCCATTCCCAGTCCAAGTACCTATTGCTTCAACAATCCTGACAAGAAGCCATTTCTTTTGTTTATACACCTACAAACATTTAAGTTCCTTATCCCTGAAAGCAGATTGCTCCACTGTTGAAATTTTGTTACATTTTTGTTTTGAAAGTCCAATCTTTGAGCTTGTTTGGAGCTTAGCAGGGGAGCGCAGCTGTCATATACCCTTGACTGAAGATCGGTACACTCCTTCTATGTTGGATGGTCATCCTCTTCCACTGAGTGCAGAGCTTCGGGAGACATGCACATGGAGCGGTGAGGAAGGGGACACCCGCCTAGCCACCCAGATCAGCCAAATCAACCCTGGTGATCAATGGGGTGACAGATGTCACAGCCAGATTGCTCTCCTATCCAATCGAAGTCCAACCAAAATCTTACTTCCTTATAAGCTTATTGTTATCTTGTGAAATAATTTTGAACAAATTTATGTCCTATTCCATTGATAGCCTTTTGCATATTTGAAGAGTACTATCATGCCTTACAACAATTTTTTCTCCAGAAACAGATGAAATTTTCCCATCAGATTCTCTTTTCTGGATATGTACTAGTTTCTCAGTTGCTTGAAATGAGAGCCCAAAATTGGAGGCTATGTTCTATAGAGAATAGAAGCAACAATTCTTCATCTTGACACTGTATTTTTTGATGCAGCCTAAAATAGTAACTTTGGGAGGATTAACCACATAACACAATGATCAGAATAGAATTTTACATTTGTGGATTAACAATATTACAAATAGAACATATTTTAAGTCTTGAGATTATTACCCAACATAATTTTAACGTTAGCATTACAAAACTACTGTAGCAAGCCAAAACCAACTTTTATTTATTGCTACACATTGAGCCCACCTATTAATTCTATATGGATTCTAAATTTCTGTTCCAAAACTACATAGATAGCATAAATGTTCATAACATCAGTTTAAAAACAATATAAATAACTTGGATTGAGTATGCTTGCAGATAAATATTTTTCAAATTCGAGTACTCGGGCATGAAATGTATTTCCAGAAGTATTATGTGGATTGAAACAAAATTCTCCACTGGATTTTATTATCTAAATGTTACAAGGCAGTACTGGGCAGTTTATATATTTACTTTCAATTAATTATCTTAGTCTGATTTAATAATGAATTATTTCAGCTATGTACATTCATTATTGACTAAAATCATTAAAATACCTATAGCATTATTCAAAGGTCCACTTGTAATATTTGTAATGTGAATAATGTAATTAGAGACCAGGCAGGACGAAACATACTTTATTGTAGTGCAACATCAAAACACACAAAGAGTACATCAAAGGCCATGCCAATGACAGATCATCAGAGTAGTAAAATAAAGGGGATATTACTGAAATCAATATTAAAGACCATTCACTACACTATTTTAAGTATCCTTACTGAACTTAGATGCAGCATACACATCTACCAGTACATCTTGTCCTTCTAAAATGTGTAATAGAAATTTTTAAAAGATCAAACTAAGAGGGATGGCAAAGTGCCACTTCTAGAGTGCAAAAAATATAACCACAATCCCATCCCCCTTCAGCCTGCAACTTATGTATTAGAGACATCTTCAGAGAACATAATTCCTAAAGACACTTGCAATGGTATCACTTCCTATCCCAGCCATTACCAGTATGGTTAGGAAGATTAAAATTATTACCAATATCTCACCAATTATAGAAATACTCTTTTGTATTCTTTGCTCAAGGATAGAATTTAACAAGTGCTTAGGAATCTATTGCAGTAAAGCACATTTCATATATGTCCTTATTTATGAAATATTTAGTACTGACAAGAAGAGTAACAAAGTTGTGATTAGTCCTATAAGATTCAGCTCTTGGATTTCCAAAAACATGCCATTGAGGGAAGGCCATGCCAGCAGCAACATTTGGGTACCTGGACTAAGGAGAGTATATAGAAATACTTGCTCTGATGAAGAATCAGTACTGCAACACAAGTAACTTGCTAAAGGAAGCACCAGATCATTCACTTACAAGGTATAGCCTAATGAGCTTCCTGTGCTGGTAAAAACAGTAAAGGCCCAGCATCACAAAGATAAGATGCATCTAAGATCTAAGCTTTGACATCAGAAGCAGCATCTGAAGACAAATTGTAAGCCATTTAAACAGGCATGGATTAAATGCCTGAATGTATATAGGTGCCCTCCTTCTTCATAGCCAGGTTTTAATGCGGAACTAAAGGTTAAGCAAAAAAAAAAAAGGGGGGGGGGAANAGCAAAAAAAAAAAAGGGGGGGGGAATAAACTCCAAGACTAAGTTTCTCTTTAAGATCAACTAAGAAGGAAAAGGAATAAGACAACTGCTCAATCCCCATAATTATCAACATACTTTTGAACCAATACAATACAGTCATTTCTCAATATTTTAAATTATGTTTGGAAAAATAGAGACATAGTTTTGTCCTATTTGATTAAACAAGTAGTAGAACATTAGTCACATGGTAAAAGTGTTGCTTAAGTAAATGATGAATGAGAACAACTTTGGGTTACACAAAGAAAGACAAGCATAGATTCCATTCTACCAATGAACCCCAACAAGAATATGAATCAGCGGCCAGCACAAACTGGACAAAACACTGAATCTTTTCAGCATTCTTCACAAGGTCAGACCTCTTCGTCAGCCAGTCACGTAAGGTGGAAAATCTGGCTTAAAAATGAAATAAAAACTGAGGACAAAATGGAAATAAATTAAAAGGCATCCTTATGATGTAACAGGTTTTACAAACTAAAATACAACTGATTTCTCTAATAAAAGAAATTTCCAAATTCCTTTTAGATGATTTGTAGCTTCAAATGCTTACATAGCTGAGACTGAAAAAGTGTTACAGCATCCAGATAACGTTCTCTATGAATAACAAGGGTTAAAAAAAGAAAAATAATAAAGATAAAGGAACACTCCACATGAAATTCTCTTTCCCTCTCTGTAGTTCCCTCTTTCCCCCTCTTTGTAAGTTCATGAATCCAATGCAGATGCTAAGGTAACAGCGTATGTAAGTCAGGGTTGGGTTTTTTTTGCTGATTTTTCTTTTTTTAAGTTTCAACAAAGAAAGCCTGAAGATGAAGAGATTTCCATTCAGGAGTTATCAGACGGAACATGCTCCTCAAAACCCTCGCTTTCTCTGACTAAAGCTCTTTCCAGGATAACACGGCCTTCCTTGTAGCGTTGGCTGTCTTCGGTAGCAAATTCATATATCCAGCCAAGTTTGCTGTTGCAGTTCTTGCAACTCACATCACGAACCATATGACGGCCAGTGAGCATAACTCGGTCTTGAACTTCACTGTACTGCAGATTTACTACCTAAAGGAAGTTAAAAGGAGAGAAGCATTTGACTGATTGATTTATATCCTGTACTTTCTTTAGGAGCTCAAGGCAACACTCTTTTGTCACATTTTTTTCCCAGTAACAACTCTGTGAGGTAGGTTAGACTGAGGAAAATTTACTGGCTTAGTGAGCTTCCATAGCCAAAGAAGCTAACATTTGGATCTTCTTACTAGTCAGACACCTTTCCCATTGCACTATATTTCAGCCATATTACATTGGCAGTGACAACTTACGATCATTAGAGAACTATGGAAAAAATAATTTTCAACTTTTAATGTCACTCCTTAACTATTCTGTAGAAGCAGCATAATAGCTTTAATTGAAATTTGGCTCTGTTGATAAACACTACTACGGTAATGATTCCTTCAACATGTTTTCTTTCCTTAATTATGTTCTCTATTTTGGAGATAAATTACCCTTCAAAATTAAGCAAGCTATGCATTTTAAGGAGGTAGAATTCAGCCCAAAGTAAGGTCTAACAACATCCAGCAAATCCGACACATGTTATAATCTGTATTATTCAGGCAAATATAAATTTCATTGATGAACTTGGTCTATAAGTTATAGTTTGTTAGAACATAGTTACCACTTTTCCAATGTTTTACCCATTTGCTACATTCACATTTTCAACATTTTTAGCAATTAAAAGTTTAGCAATTAAAATAACAAAAATTGATATTGTAGCAAATTTTACATCTGAAAAGAACCCTTGGTGGTTATTATCACATTGTTAGAATTCTTAAATGGACATATCTGCTTCACCTAACCATATATTGCAGGAATACTGAAATCACACTAACTAATTTTAGATGTCTTTAACTAACCTTGTTAAATAAAAAGGCTCGTCCTGTAGCTCCTGTAAAACGGGTAGATATAAGCTCTGAACGGTTGGTCAAAATTGTGTCACAATTTGCACAGGAGAATAGGCGAGTACCACCAATATGATCCAAAAAGATGCGGCCCATTTTAAAAATTATTAGAGCCCTAAAAAACAGAAACAAATTGTATTAATGTTGAAAAGTCAAAGTAAAGCAAAATACTAATGAGAATTATATTTAAAAAATGTTGACAGAGTGCATAATATCAGTAATAACTTTCATAAATATTCATTGTGGCTCCACCTTCATATCCAACTCTCTGTTACTATGTCTATAGAAGTTGGCCTCATATTCAAAAAGAGGGAGAAAAAAATCAGATGATTTGCAAATAGCTCAGACACAATCCATCTCCCTATGCTGCTTTACAAACACCAAAAAGAAAGCAAGAAAAATAACTTCTTCATAACTTCTATTATTTATTTTTGAAAAGAACCAAGACCACTGAATGCAGCCAGATTCTTTTTCCTCTACCTTTTGAATAGCCAGCTGCCCATCTGTACCACAAGGCTGTATAAGTCTACAATTCTATGTAAGTGAAAGAGGCTTGTTGCTTCTTTAACAAAATGAAAGGTGACATTCTCTCCCTGCCATTAGCTTCAATGTTATTTGGGCTCTTCCAAGTTAGATCACAATCCTTATTCTGAACCCAGCTTGACCCATCATAGTAATTTCATTCTGTGATTTTGATTTTGACTCTAGCTTCCCCTTAATCATCACTTCTGTATTATTACAAAATCTCAAACAATTCTCAAAAAACCAGGGTATGTTTGAGCCATTCATCTCAACTCAGATGTTTTATTCCACATTGTTCCAATTGTAGGCTTTTCTTTTCTTTAGTGTACAACCCTGGGAACCACTGACCATAGAATTTTTCACTAGCACTTTTAAAAGTTGCAAAATGTTATCATTAAAATATTTTGACCATTTAATATATTTTACTCATTAAAATATTCAAAATCAACTAAAATATAGTATTATATGAAAAGCTTTAGAGTTATGTGTATATTGAAAAGAAAATATAATTGATACTTTCAAATATCAGAAGATTCTTTTGTTGTCCAAAGATAAAAGAACCATGGATTTAAATGAAAAGAACAGGAGGATATTTGCTGCACAAACAAAATATTCTACTTAGAATTTCTAAATAAAGAAAAGTTGTCATGGATAATTATAGTAGTCCATAGGGTTGTATTAGAAACGAATTGTACATGAATGACCATTAAATCTCCCTACAAACTTTCATGATTCTATGTACCAATATTACACTTATGTGAGATCAAACTGCAAGCCTTTGACTGGAAAGACTGTAAATGAAAAATAGCCCCAGATAAATCTGGATAAACAGACCAGGTAAATTGATCAGGATAGTCTATTTACTATACTTAGGACATAAGCTACCTCTTCTTTTTCCATGAGAATTCATAAGAACAAAATCAAATTAAAAGATGGAGGAAGGACACCAGGAGGAAGGATATGGAGGAAGAAAACTTTAAACTGTCAGAATGAAGCCACCTTCTTGGCTTTATCACTGACCAAAAATAAATCATTATTGGTACATGTTTCTGGTAGTAGCTGACATATCAGCAGATGGACTGGGCTCTTTATCTCTCCTCATTCACACAGTGTGCTGTTATCTGCAAAGAGCTTCCACTTGAGCACATTGGTTTTACATTTAGGCATTCAAACTCTCAAATGAATTCAGGGTCCTCCAAGTAGTATAAAGGAAGTCAGAGGCTTCAGCTACTAATGTTATTCCTTGCTTAATGTCCTTCTTCCTCCATCTTTTAATTCGATTTTGTTCTTGTGTATTCAAACAAAGATTTGTTTTTGCCATAAAGTTGTTCCTAGATCTAAGTCAGCGTGCTTGGGGCATATGTCCATCTGTTCAGAGGATTCAACAATCATTCTCTTGTTAGTTCTCTCAGAATCAGCTCCTTCTCTCCTGATCTTAGGTGGGACAATGACAGCATGAGGATATAGTTTGTCAATTGGTATAGGTTTGAGTCAACCTGTCACTAAGCGTACTGGTTCATTGACAGCGATATCAATTTGTTACATAGGCTACTATTAAATTCCTAAGAACTTAATAAAACCGGCCTCCTACACCTCACTGTCTACAAAGCATATACGCTTATTTAGGGAGATATGTGTACAAAAACAAATGTTAAGAAACAGTGCAATATATAATTCTTAGTTTCAGATTGCAAACATCATTCTTCAAAAGATAAATCAAGTGAAATCTGAAAACAATTACCAAAAGCCAGTATATAATGAAAGAAAAAATATATAATTTCAAAAACATTTATTATGGCATGTACTATTGTAGTCTAGCTGTATAATTATTTTGGATGAGAAAGTAAGACAATTTATAGAAAATATTCTCTATTATACTATTCCAAAATGTTTTACGACATTTCTGCTTGTGGCCTATATTCCATTGTCTTCTAGAGACCAGATGGCAGTTGGCCCCCTTGCTCAGAAAATAAGAATATTCAACTAACAAATCACTAGATGTCAAAATCTGAAAAGACATGAAAATGATACTATGCTATTATCATTCTTTTTTTTTTTACCAATTTTTAACAAAACAAGGAATATGGAAAAACCTAGCATACTCTTCCTTATAAAATAATACCCAGTTATTATGGGTCTAGTTTTTTTAAAGGAAAATCACTTGCCCATTAGTACTTTTCAATTTATGCTTCAGCCACATGGTTATCTTACTATAAATTGAGGTTCAATGTATAACTGATCCCCTCCAACTCTATGGTTCTATTATCTGACAAATTAAACATAAAATATCTCATATTTTAAAATTACAGTGGTTATAGATTGAAAAAAATCTATTTTATTTTTGTCTCATTTTATTAATTCAAAAAAATTGGATTTAAACATTATGAAAGGGGCAAATTTTATTGTTCCATGATCTGTATAACTTTGGTTAGAGCATTCCAGTTTAATAAACTATGTGTTTAAGTAGCACATACAAGTTTACATAACTATGTGAACAGATATGTGCAATACAGTCATCTGCAAACAATTAGGGAAAGTCACTGCATTAACAGTTCAAAGCTACTTGTGCCCAAAGTATCAGCACAACCATTACAATAACTGGACTGTAATACTTTATTGATCCCACCTACTCCAGAATTTCATGCAGACAATTTAAAACAATGATTTAACATCCTATCAGGTATGAAGACCTGGTATTATAGGAAAGCCCAAGGTTAATTCATATGCTTAAGTCTTATTCGTTAATTCACTGACCACCTTCAGAGTATTTCAAGATATAACCCTCTCCTTACCATCATTCTTTGTCTGGATTTGTTAGATTTATTTATTGCCATGAAGTTTTCCTACTTATATTTATTAGCAAAGAAAGATATGCCTTAAGAGTTATTTTGAAGAAGCATCCTTTCAAAAACATATTTAATACACTAAAAGAATGGATTGAAGAGATCTGTGTGTTTGATTCATGTAACTTTTTAATTCTAAAATGAATATATCTTCTTTATAATTAGCAGAGATGATTAAATGCAGTACCATCAACATAGTAATTAACATTCCAGACTAGAAGCCAGAAAGTAAGTTCTAGTCCTCCTTTAAGGCATGACAGCCAAATCGGTGAGTTTGGGCCACTTACTCTTTTAGTGGGCAGTTGTTTGGGGACTGGAATACATTTTGTTGTTCCTTAAACAAGTGTGAAATAAATTCTATAGAATCTGAAGAAATATTTTTTTAAGTATATATTTTATTTTTATTCAGAAACATTTTGAATACAAATGTACTGTCAGGACATAACCGAAGAAATAATTTTAATGCAATTCTAATATATATTAAGACGCTACATCAAAAATCTGCTTTACTGGATAAAATATAGTACAGTTTTTTTAAAAAAAACAAAAAAACAAAAGCGGACTACTGAATGAATCCAGCATGGTTAAAATCTGTCTTTTCCACCCAATTAATGCAAACTTGTGGAAACAGGACGATCAGGCATTTCGAAGCAAAGAATTAACTCCTAGAGAAATAAGAAAAGAAAAAGAAAAGCAGGGTTGTTTCCTGATAGCATTTCCATCACATGAGCAGCTGTGCCACAAACCTTCCCACCAATGGTGATGAGAGAACATTCCAGGAGTGACTTCTGCCACTTCCGCCAGAAACCCAAGACCCATCCGGACAGACCCACGGAAGGGGGGGGGGGG
>BHFT01064839.1:0-13721 GCA_004320025.1 Laticauda laticaudata | reverse complement strand
TAACCAATCACCGTCGTGCGTCTCGGCCAATCACAGTGCAGTTCATTTCAGCCAATCAGGTTAGGGTATTACAAGTACGTTAATATGTAACATTTATGGTTTATTTCTAATATGAATGAACTATTCCAGTATCACTTTTATCTCCCCCCCACCCCACCCCACCCATTCTCTTTGGAGAATGTTGAGTCAGACCAAACCATGATAATTAAGAATATCTTTTCCTGAAACTGGATTTCAGTTTTAAAAAGTCTATAAGAACTAACATCTATGAGTTGGCAAGATTTGTAACAGTTAGGTAAACCAGAGTTATCAGCGAACAATATCCTAATACATTACAAAGTGTTCCCTTGCCTCTTTTGTTCTGAAATTTATATAATTTAGAGTCTTCAGCAATTCAAATGATGTCATTACTTATCCCCAGTTCCAGATCTTGTAGCAATAGCAATAGCACTTAGGCTTATATATCATTTCACAATGCTTTAAAGAACTCTCTGAATGGTTTATTGCCCCCAACAATTTGGGTCCTCATTTTACCAAACTCAGAAGGATGGAAGGCTGAGTCAACTTTGAGTCAGTCAGGATTAAACTCCTGACAGTGAGCAGAATGAGCCTGCAATACTGAATTCTAACCACTATGCCACCATGGCTCCTTTATTTACTATTAGTAAGACAAGATTTGCTAATAAAAACCCATGTTGATTAAGTTGCCATTTAATACATCTATTAATTTTACTTTTTGCCTCCCAAAAATCTATATGACAGCTAAGAGTCAACACCAACTTGATAGCATAAAACCATATATTTTTTCTTTAGTACAACTTTTAATACCATTCTGTCATGGCCTCTGCCCTCTGAAATAGTGGCTCCCAAATTGTGGCTCCCAGAAACACAGCTCCCACCCTAATAATGTTCCTCAAGTCTCTAAAATCCTGGTTATTCTCCCAGGGTTTGGAGTAGAATAGCCATACGTTCCTGTCGAGTTTGTACACAAATTGTTATTCTATTTAATTGTTTCCTCCTTTTTAAAGTGGAAAACCATCTGGAGGGCAGCCTCTAAATTGTATGATGAAATAAAAATGAACTATTCAATCATTCACTTAGAAGGAGGTTCTGCTGAATGGGTGCTCTACAGAGTCTTTTTTAAACATTTCTGTTATACTGGTTGCTTTACATTAGTGTGTGTGTGTGTGTGTGTGATAAACTGTGTGGTGTGTGAGAGAGAGAGGAGAGAGAGAGAGATATTGTAAGACTAAAATGGAGTTTGATTGATTGGTGTTTCTGGTTTCTTCTGTCTGTTTTGTGGCTTTGATTGGTGCAACACTCTGTTCCATGTTGGAGGCTTTCAGTGGCAGCTTGTCTTCGTGTGAAAGGAGGCCTGTTATCCATTAGGAAGCCAGGTTCACCTGGGTGCCTGGATGGGGGTGGTGTTTCGAGTTGGATGGCATTCAGAGGAGTTCTGGTTTGTGCATCAAGGTGTTTGCCTGGTTTGTGGTATGGAGATCTTTCTATTTGAGAGTGCAGGCTTCCAAATGATTGACAGTCTGCTGGCAATCATCATCTTCTATTCATGCTTTTCAGGGCTTTTTTCAATCTCTAATGCTTCTCTTGATGATTCTGTGGCTGGGGTTTCTATCAGTGGCTAGGGTTTTAGTGTCATTGAAGTTGATGTTGTGACCTGTGGTTTAATGTTTGGACTAGTGAGGAGGTGTTGTTCCAGCTTTTTTACTGCATTTTTGTGTTTCATCTAGGTGGGGTACTATATTCTTCTATTGGTCTGTCCAATGTATGTGGCCGGGCATGATGTTACAGGGAACTTCGTATATGCCTTGGTTTTCCAGGTCAATTTTGTCTTTGGGTTTTTAAGGATGGCTGCTATTTTTTTGTCTGTTTTGAAGGCAGTTTTGATGTGAGCCTGTGTAGTATCTTACTGATTTTATCTGTAGTACCTCTTATTATGGGGCGAAGACAGCTGTTCCATAGGTCTGTTGATCGTTCTAGGTCTCTGTTTGTTCTTCTGTTGTGTATTTTGTGAATCAAGTGGGTGATTTTTTTTTTTTGTGGAAGCCAATTGGATGTCAATACTTTAGTCGGGTGCATAAATTCAGTCATTTATATGTGTCTTGTCTGCCAGGGTTTGGTTCTGGTAATTAGTGTTTTGGCCACGGATTTATCTGTGCTGGGTGGTGGTCGGATTGGGCGTTAGTAACAGGTTAGGTGTGTGTTCTTCTGGTATAGGTGTGTCCCAGTGTGCCATCTGTTCTTTTGTAGATAGTACATCTAGGACTGTAGTTGTTTGTTTATTTCCGTTTCCATGGTGAACTTGATTTTGGGTGTGTTGCTGTTTAGGTGTGTTTAGAAAATTGTTTTAGGTTTTACTTTTTCCATGGGGCCAAATCACCAAAATGTGTCATCGAATGGCATCTTAGCCACTAGTATTGGGTCTATTGTGGGTGAGCATTTTCCAGGGCTCTGGATTCGAATTCTTCCATGAACAGGTTTGCAATGACGGGTGACCAGTGGTATCCCATAGGGGCTCCTTCATTTGCTTTGTATCTTTGTCCTTCGTGATATGAAATATGGTGATTGTTAGCGCCATGTTTTGTTAGTTCCATGAGGTCTTTTAGTTGGTTGGTATTTATTTTGTTGATGATTTCGAGAGTTTCTTTTATGCGGACTTGAGTGAATAGTGGAAACCACGTCAAACTACAAGCAGATCTTCTCTGTTCCAACGTGTAGGTAGATTTTTATCATTTCTCAAAAGAGTGGTATGAGTTTTGTACATATGAAGCTGTGGTTCAGCATGGGGCTGTATTTGTTTTTACTAAGTATTTAGCTAGGTTTTGTAATGCGTGCTCCCTATGTGCAGCTGACATATGTGGCTACTGCAGAGAGTATCCTTCTTTGATGTGTATTTCTTGGGAGGCCGTATAATTTTGGGGCATCTAGAAGATTTTTCTCTTGGGATGATCGTCTGTTGGATTTTCTTTGCTTTGTGGTCGGTTATAATTTTCTTCTTGGTTAATTTTCTTAGACTATGTAGATAGTTCTGGTTGGTTCTATAGGTTTTGTATGTGGAGTCTTGTAGTAGGTCTGTCAATTTTGTTTCATAGTCTTTTTCTGTCCATTACTACTGTGGCATTTCCTTTGTCTGACTGGACTTATTATTATGCTGTTTATCAATCTTTTCAGGGTTCTGTAGTGTCTGAATTCATCTTTTTGCTAAAATACTTCTTTGGTGGTCTTTCATTGCGCATAAGATGTTGCTTAACCTGGTGTCTTATTCTGTCAGTTCATCTGTATTTAATTTGGATTAGGCTGCGATTCTACTGCACATATGATGGATTCTGTTGGGATTTTTTTGGGTGCTATCGGCATAATTGAATCCTAATTGGATAGGACATCTGTTTTCTGTTTGGTGATTTCTCTGTTGAAATGTTATATACTTATTGTTTCAGTTGTTGTGGTTGTTGGGGGTTGTCTTGTTCATGTTCTAATTTTCTTTAGTTTCTTAAGAGTTTTTTCATTTTTGTAAGTGGTTTCAGTTTCAGCTCTCACATTTTTTCCAATCCAAAGTTCATTCTGATGTCATTGATCTGAACAGTTGAATGTGTTGAGTATTGATTCAAGTTTCGGCGGGCTTTTCACATACAGTTTTTTAAGTCATCCATGTATAGTAGATGGTTTATCTTTGCCATGTTGGCTTGAGATTTGGATAGCCAGTTTTGATCAGACTGTTCATAGGATTATTGCAGTGGGATTAACGTGAGTTGAACAGTAGTGAGAAAAGTAAGTCCCCTTGAAAGGATTCCTTGTCTGATGTGACTTCACAAATGTTCTCCCCATTTGCTCGTTAGATTTCCTTCTTTGCATACTTGCTTTCAAAATGTTACAAATATTGTTTAGATTCCCAAGTTTTTCAGACAGGTGTTAATCCAGCTGTGGAGTAATTGTCGTCAAATTGCCTTCTTGTTAAATCTATCCACACATAATTTAAATTTGTTCTTCGTCATTTTGCATTCTTTAGTATCCATTTTGTCAATGAGCAGCTGATCTTTTGTTCTCTTGATTTATTTGTAATTTCTTTTGTTACTACTGGGTACAAAACTGTTTCCATCAGATGATTGAACTACTGAATTTGCCAAGTACTCTTGTAAAAAGTCTTGACATTGTTGGGCAGGACAAGCGTAATTGGGTGAATAGTGCTTGGTTCTGTGCACTTTTCTGGATCTTTCATTATCAAAGTATGTTCAGCCAGCTGTTAACTGATTCGTTCGCTTGTTGCGATTTTGAAGCAATTTCATAAATTGAGTGGCCATGTGATGATGGAGGCTGCTCAGTGTTTTAATCAGTATCCATGCAGTTCGTCCAGGCCAGGCTGCACTCCAGATCTTGAACCTTCTTTACTTGTTATAGCAACATGTCAGTCTGTTATTACAATATTCTCCATTTTTGTTTCCTGTTGTTTGTTTCTTGAATCATCTTTGATCCAGGGGACAGTTTTATAGCTTCCACTGGGTTTTCCCACAGTTGTTCCCAAGAGCTTCAGTGTTTTTTCTTTACATGGGTAAACATTAGTATGGATGACTTTCATCAAATGATTGGTAGAAGAGGTGTTGGGTATTCTTCTAACTGGACATTTTCATTGTTTTATCTTCATTCCTTTGTATCTTTTGATTTTCTTTGCTGTGCTGTTACATGTTGTTTTATTCTTTCATATTTCTATTTATTGTTTTTCCTCCAGGATTGTATTTTGTCTGTAAATTATTATATTACTATATATAAAGACACAGTTACACAGGAACAAGATGACTATGCTGGTTTGTATCACAAATCACTAGCGTCAAATACTTCCCAAGTGTTTAGGACTAGTGTGATTCTATCGACGTTATGTGAAGTAGATCCCAGTAAGGTGGCCTCTGCAGCTGACCAATGAGTGATTTTTGTCAGTGCCAATTGTTTTTACAGTGCTTGCCTAGGTCTTTAGCACAGCACTAGTCGCTGCCAAGTACTACTGGAACACCTGCACTGGCTTTATGCCAAGAGCTCTCTGCAGTTCGCATTCTCAAGTCCTGATATTTAGTGGTTTTTTCCAAGTTGCTTTTCTCGTCAATTCTGCTGTCACCAGGTATGCGCATGTTGACAATCCACACTTTTCTTCTTCTCCACAATCTGATTTATCGCGTGGTACTGTGTTCCAAAACTCTTATCAGTCTGTATTCGGAAGTCCCACAGAAGTTTGCATGCTCATTTTTGACCATTTTTTCAGGCTTATTGATCCCACCAGTTCTTTGCTACAGGAAGATGGTAGTTTGTGACAACAAATTCAGGACCATTGAGTGACTGTGTTGTGACGTTGTTCTGTGTCAGTATGAGAGATTGTCCTTGCAACGCTCTGAAGGGATAGTCATCGCTTATGTATTGCTTCTTTGCGGAGATCTGCATTTGGGGCTCATCAGCAGATTTTCCATTCTGGCTTCTGATTGGGCATTCGTTCAGATGGCTTCATATCTTGGGCCTGCCAAGAATCAAGGCTTTCTGTCTCTTTCTTCATGTGTTCCATTGGCAGCCATACACCAGACTTTTCCTGGTTGTTGTTGCTATTCAATTTATTATTATTATTATTATTTTATTATTATTATTATTATTATCTATTATTGTTGTTGTTGTTGTGTTGTTGTTGTTGTTGTTGTTGCTGTTGAGGTGACTTCTGAGCAGCTAAAGTAAAATAAAATATTACAAATATCCAACAATTATTAAATATAAAACCTTAAAATTTACAAAAAATTAAAATAAACTAAAAATATAAAGGTTTTGGAAGGAGAGTTGGGGGTGCCTTCTTTGTTAGGGTAACCAACAACTTCTCCTTTGTCCATGCTGCTGTATTCTGGATGATTGTAGCTTCCACATAGTCTTCAAGGGTAGCCCCCATGCAGAGTGTGTTGCAATAGTCCAAGCAGAAGTGGCAAGGATGGGAAGTGCTCAACTGAAGAAAGGAAGAGTTAAGGAGAAATAGAATGAGGCAAAACAGTCATGGGAAGATTGCTTTGAAAAAGGTGGGGTATTGTTTACTACTATGCATATAAACAGTCTGGGCCAGAGCAGGGGAGAAGGCGGAGCTTCGTCTCGGTGTTACAGCTGCAATCTCGGGGCTCTGAGATCGCAGCTGATATTTCGCCCCTGGTCGGGTCCTAACGGCCTAAACGTCCGCCTAGAGACGGGATTGTGAGGGCACTGTCCCAGGATCCCAGAGGATATCGCAAAAATCTCTTGTCTTGATCCGGGGATGAAGCCCTTTTGCTGCAGCGGGAACAGGCAGCCTTCAAAGCTTGCCTGAAGTCGGGACCAGCTCTGAAGGAAAGTGGCTTGAGTAGAGTGTGTCGCGGATTCGGTGAGAACTCCTTTGCAATTGCAACATCTGTTGAGACTTGAAAGGACATCCTGACCCAAGAAGCAAAACTGTGTGCTTTTGTGTTGCACTTGGAACTGGTTGGAGCGGCGTTTTTGTAAAGTGATGCAAATTGAGACTTGGATTCTTTTCTTATTTTTTTTTTGAGGACTTTGATGTGGACTTGTAGGAACCGCGATTGAATTTTCTCTTATATATCATTTTCAGCTTCTTTGATATTTTTGAATTTTCTTTAGATAGAGCTCCTTTTTGGTTATGTTCTTTTTTTTTTTTTCCTGCTTGAGTTTCTTTTATAAATACTTTTTCTTTTTGGCTGGGGAGGAAAAAGGAGTATGAATTAGATGTTGCAACACTGCCAACTAGAGGCTTGAAAAAGTATTTTATTTATGAACTGGGGAAAAATGCATTAATATACTCCTTTTCAAGGACATCTTTAATGTGATAACGATAGAGGAGAACACAAGTAAAAATATTAATTACAGGTGCTTTCTTGGAGCTCTTATCAATATTTCAACATTTGAGCTTGGCTTTTGAAGCTTTGCTGAGAAGAGAGTTATAATACAGAGCCTTGGATAAACGACAATAAAATGCCAGTGTGCAGTCATATTATATAATATATATACTGTATGAAAGTCCTACTCGCCAGCCTTTTGGTAAATTTTAACTCTAGTATTTTGCTTTTTTATTTTAAAGCGGAAAGCCTCAGAGTTCTTTGTCTTTTTTTCTCCCTTGCCTCCCTTCCATCTAGTTTTTCGCGGATCCTTTGTTTTTTCTTTTCATTATCTCTTTTTTTTCTTCCATTTTTTATTTTGTGAGTGGATTATTTTCAATTGGACTAGGGTCTAGAAGAACCGAGACCTTTTCTTTTTCTTTTTCCTTCTTTCTTCTTTGGTCGGGTTTTTTACTATTGGACTTTTTATTATTTTGGACTATAATTGGCTCACTTTATCAGCTGGATTTAAAAGTCAAAAGAGACATCTGAAGCTTTGGAAGCACTAACATGAGCCAGGAAACCCAAAAAACATTCGGCATTTTGCTTCTACCTCTGCTTCCCACCATCTAACAGGACAACCATTTTAATTCAGAACAAATGTATTGAAGCCAAGATAAAGACAAAGGAAAAGTAAATTTACAGATGCTTATTAGCAAGGAATCCAAGATATTAAAGAATAAAAAATAGATACTAGTTGAACAAAAAATAGAGAAAAGTGATGAAAATATTAAACAAATGATGGCGAAGTATGAGGAGAGATTCCAAAAAATGAGAAGAAGGAAACAAGAGAGGAAGAAGATTGGAAATATTGACACTAGATTAACAGTGGTAGAACAAGAAAAAAGTGGGATGTGAGGTGGGAGATGAAGGCAGAATTTTATCTTAGATTTCAAAATATAGAGAGGAAAAAAGGAGAAATTTGGCTGCGAATAATTGATAGAAATCTTGGCAGATGTTCTGGAAAATTACAAGGAAAGATGTTTGGATGGTGTAGCTGAGGTGATATTCGAGTTTTATACAAGATATTGCCGATTGAGAAAATAATACCAAAGGAAGATTCCATCCATTAGATTTACCAAAAAATCCATCAAACACAAAAATATTACAAGTGGGTAAGAGAGAAAACATTGAAATATAAAGGCAAAGAGATTGTGGTTTTAAAACAATACCTAGAAGAGTGGAGGAGAGATGAGGAAGAGAATACCGATTTCTTGGACTAAAATGCTATTGTGGAAAATGAAGTGAAACTATAGGATGATGATACCAGAAGATTAATTTTTTATGCTGCAAAAGCGAACATAGAATTGATTCGATTGAAAAAGCAGAACTTTTTTCTATGCAGAATTTTTTGGAAGAAGAAGAGAGGAAGCAGAGAAAGAGGTCTCCTTAATTGATGTTTTCAGGAGGAACAATGGAGATTGAAAAGAGACAGGAGTTGTAGGTGGACAGTAGACAGTTAAATAACAACGTGAAGTGAGAGCCACAGAGAAGTAGTTAGAACCTAAAATATAAGCAAATCATGGAAAGAAAAAAACTGATTACACATGAATATAAATTGCACTTAACTCAGCTTGTTAAAAGAAGGAAAACCTTTCATAATTATGAAGAAATTAAAATTTGATATCATTTGCTTACAAAAGAAGTTCATATTTAAAAAACAACATGAGCATTGTTAGTAACAACCAAAATTAGTGGAAAATATTTTACCTTTCTTTGATCAATGTAAGAAACAGAGGAGTAGTTTCCACCATCAAAGAGGATATTCCAGCCCAAAACTGATTATACACGGACTGAAGACGGCAGAATATTATGAGTTGGAAATAATGCGACATTATAGAAAAATACTGCCTGGATTGCAATTTATGCTCCGAATGATAAACAAGAAGAGTTTTTATAAAAACTACATATGGAAATAATTAGATCTGGACTATGTTAATAATTAATTTTATGGGTAGACTTTAATGGAAATGTGGACAATAAATTGGGACTATTATAACAACAAATAATAAAACAAATGAAAGGTTCTCCCTAATCTATTTTTAAAATGACAGATGAATTAAAAGATATTTGGGAGAGAAAGGAAACGATTAAAGCCTAAACAAATATACTTTTTACTCGTAATAGACATTTTCATGGTCCAGACTTAATATTGATTTGGATCTCACAGAATTAATATCGTTATTCAAGAAACAAGTATTAAATAACTACCTTGGCGCAGACCATAGTCCAATGACAATAATGGAAGGACAAAAAAAAGATCGAGAGGACATTAAACATACTAATTTTACAAGGAGAAGACTTTATTACAATGGATGGAGAAGGAATTTGGTTTTTCTTTGAAAGAAAACCAAAGAGAAGAACTTCAATAACAGAATGTTTGGCGATACAATGAAGGCATATCGCTCAGAAGGCTTGATAATAGATTATTACAAGAAAAAGAATATTAGGAAAAGACAGCCTCCCAAGACCTTGGAGATGAATATAAAAGGCTTGAAAAGAATTATTTTTCAGAAAATGCCACAGAAAACGCGTATTAAATATGAAAACTGGTATGTAATTTAAGCATAAAAGGAAATTAATAGAGAAGGAAGAACTTGGCACAGAAAATTAGAAATCTTTAAACAGAAATTATTTTGAATGCAAATAAAACCCAGTAGATGGGCTAGGGCATATAAACTGAGAAGAAAGAGAAGGAATCAGGAAAAATATTGAAAAACTAATAAGTAATGATCAAGGCCAAGTCTTGTTGTGCTTAATAAGGAGAAAAGGAAATTATTCGACGAATTTCTATGGGCCAAACTATTAAACAAAGAAAGAATATTGAATGAGAAAAAAATTAACTACAGTATTTACAGAAGTTAACTTACCGAAGATACCTAAAAGAGATTGAAGAAATGTAGAAAGTAATATACACATGTATGGAATTAAAATGAAGCATTTAGAGACAAAACAATGGGAAAGCACCAGGTCCAGATGGGCTTTCCGGCAGGAATTGTTATAAAAAATTTCAAGACATCATGAGCTCCATGGTTAGAAGTTATGAATGAAGTTATGATTAAAAGAAACGATGACTACCCAAAACATGGTCAGAGGCTTATATTACCCTTATTCCAAAAGAAGACGCCGACCCGTTGCAAATTAAGAATTATAGACCTATTTCCTTATTGAATGCAGATTATAAAATCTTTGCTTCAATTTTAGCCAGAAAGACTGAAAAACATACTTTAAATAATTTTATTCACCCAGATCAAAATGGATTTCTGCCAAGAGACAATTAGAGACAATATGAGAGTAATCTTGGTACTTTTGGAATATTATGGGCCATCCTTGAGAAGCACAATGGCTTGATATTTCTAGATGCTCAAAAGCGCTTTTGAACAACGTGTAACTGCGAAGATTTTATGTCTATTACTATTAGGAACAGATGGGTTTTGCCAGAAATTTATTCACAGCAATAGAAGCCATATATAATAAACACAGACAGCAAGGTAATGAAATGGAGGTGAGAATTTACAGATCTTCATTAATATAGAAAAGGCACAGACAAGGGAGTGCTTGTCTCTGTCTCCTTTTTTATTTGTATTACTCTGGAAGTGTTGAATAGAAATATTAGGACTGATAAAAAAGTATAAAGGATGAAAATTAAAAAAGAAATTCAAAACTACACAGCTTTTGCTGACGATTTAGCTTTTATTTGGAAAAAGACCGTTAAGGAAACCGCTCCCAAGTTAGTTGGAAAAGATAGAGACATATGCATGAGATGGCTGGCTTGAAAATACAATAAAGATAAAGACAAAGATTCTAACCAAAAAAACTGTACTGAGGACAAAGAGAAGAAATGACAGATTTTTGAAAATCCGAAGTTTACAAATAAGTTAAGGTATCGTGGGATATATTTGACAGCAAGATGGATTAGCACATTAAAAGAGCATAATTATACCAAACTCAAACAACAGATAATTACCCAGACTTGAGAAATGGGAAAACTTGCAATTGTCATTAATAGGAGAGAATCTCAAAACAATTAGATGAATACTTTTATCCAGACATTTTATTTTCCTTTCAAGAACAATACCAATCTAGACTTGGAAAAAAACTATTTTGAAAGATTTAAATAAAATCATGTTGAAGTTCTATATTGCAAGGTTAAAAGAGCGAGAAAGTCAAAGTTAAAGCTTTTGCAAGAATGCTAGAATTAGAGAGGTTTTGGCCTGCCTAATTGGGAACGATTATCAAGGCTTGCAAGTTTGATGTTGGGCTCCAAGAATAACTGGATAACATTAAAGAAAGCATAGATGTTTGCATTGAGGACATGATTTACTGTTGTCTGGGCATGCTTACTTTTTATGGTACAAGGGAACTAAAAACACAGGGTATTTCAGAAGACATTATTACGGGAGATCTTTGTGGTTAAATTGAGAGATAAAAAAAACAATGTTAATTTGAAAATTCCAGTTGGTTTCGATATTGAAGCATTTTCCTATCCTATGATCTATAAAAAGAACAAAAGTATAGATTCATGGGAATTGTTAGATGAGAAATGGGTGGACTTTTAAATCGATCCAAAACTTTAGAGGAACAGGTTATAAGGCATGAATTGGTTTTTCATATGTGCAAATACACTCAAATATGATGAAGATTTTAAACGGACAGGATTTTTGACAAACAGACTGATTTAGATAAGATATTGATGGGTATGATGAGGAAAGTGGATTAAAAATTATATGGTTATTATTGTTGATTAATTAGAGGAAGGAACAGTTAAAGAAAAACTATGATTGCTTGCGGCGAAGAATTCTTGGATTATGGGATTTATTTAGAGAAATGCAAAAACTGTGGTTTCTCAAAATTATAAAATGAAATGTCAAAAAAGCAAATAATAAGAAAACTCTGTTATAAGATGTTTTACAGGTGGCACTTCCCCCCGGACAAGAAATAGCAAGAATGTGCAGAAACAAATCCTGAAAAAGTGGCAAATGTCATGCAGATACCTGGCTCATACTATCATTATGTGGTCGGACTTGTGAGGATGCCAGAAAATATTGGCTAAAATTACATGTGGTTGGAAAAAATGACAAAAGAACACATAGATTTGAAACAGAGATTTTTTTAATTTGGGAATTTTACCTGAACATACTGATAAAGACTTGAAATTATTCTTGATTGTAAAATGTAATTAACAGCGGCTAGGATTGTATTTGCTAACAATTGGAAAGTATGAGAAAAATACCATTACAAGGAGAATTATTACAGAAAATATATTGATGTCTGAGATTGAGTAGATTAAATTTTGAAATCAGGAGCAAGAAGATAAACAATTTTATTATAATTTTGGGATTAGTTTTTATCAATGGCTAGATGATAAAATACAATAATAGAACAATTAATACTATATCTATAAAGGGGTTTTTTAGGATTGATTTGTTATGGATTATCTTGATTTGTTATAGAATAAATTGTTTAAATATTGATATCTGCAACAAGCATGATGATTACAAGTTTCTATAGTCAAAACAAAATTTCTTGCTTTTTTTTTTTCTTTTTGTACTTTAGGATATGGATGATAATATGATTGTTTATTGCAAATATAACGCACTGAGACTACAAAATGAATGCACAAAACTATTGAACCAACCGACACACCGGAAGTATTATATTGAGAGTAGATGTTTTAATGTGTGTTGTTATGAGTGTTTGTAGGAAAATAATAAAATTCTTTTCAAAAACAAAACAGTTGCAGAGCAGGAACACTGGGAGAGTGTGGATAGTGGGTCATTTGGTGGCACTTAAATTCGACAGGTTTCTGTCTAGCTTAAAGAACAATCAAGAAAGGGACTTTTCCAGTTTTCTGCAATAATCATTATACGTATTACAACTTAGGAAGGGGGGACAGCTAATAGACTGAAGAAAAGCAACTAAATTGCTGATATATATTTGTTACTGCCTGCTTCTACTGAATGGCCATTTAATTATTTACATAAATCAATTTCCCTGCCAGTTTCTGGGGGGGGGGGAGGGGAAATCACATAGGGACGTGAGAATCTCAATCAGAGGTCATGAGAAGAAACCAAACACTGAGCTCAGTTGTCAAAAAAGGATGTGAAGGTCTGTGTGTGAATAAAACTCATTTGATGGGTAGACATGCTCAAACCAATTAGTGCTCCTGAAATATCCTATCACAATTCTTAATTTATTTAGAGCTGCAAATAGGATGGAAGTTTTCGTATCATTACGAATCCAGGGGCCTGGGAGTTGGCTCGTACAGAATGATAGCTGGAAGTTACTGGAGAAGTCATCAATACTAACGCCTGCTTGATACAGATTTTGCACATCATTTCTGACGTGTCAATTTATAGCTGAAGACCTTTGATAACAATAACATTTCATGAGACATCTTCATGGTTGATGGCTTTGTTAGAATAGGGCCTAGGGCTCTTAGAGTCTAAAAGTCAGCCCTGGACACGATAAGGTCGAGGGATGCTTCGGTGGTCGCGGAGAGGAGAGTCTCCTCAACTGATCCAAAGAAAACCCCTCCCATCCGAAACTTAAAAAGAAATGTCAGCATGGTTGAATGAACGCAGGAAGGAAGCGTGAGATGGAAGTGAAAAGACAGGAAAGATTTGTAACAGCTGCTTAGTTCTTGGTAAAGAATCATCCAATTTCTGCAATGGAATTTTCCTTGCGAAGTGGGACTCAAGGAGGAAATTAGCTGCGATTAACGATCTGAGAGTGACTGTCAGATTTAGTAAAGAAAAATATTGCAGCTAGAAGTAACCTTTAAAAGTAAGGAACATATTGGATTGGTTAACCATCTCTTTTATG
>BHFT01064834.1:0-10685 GCA_004320025.1 Laticauda laticaudata | reverse complement strand
TATATTTATATATATATATATCAAACATATATATATATATATATATATATATATATATATTATATTTTATATAATATATATATATATATATATATTATATAAAACCTATTATCTAGAATATAAGAGGATTGTTTAGGTTAACTCAATTAATTAATATTTACCAAATAACATAGAGTACTAAATTTTGTAATTATCTATAAGATAACAAGATTATATATTCAAAGTGATATAAGATTGTGAATATAACTAATCAAATATAGTATTTAAAGTGGATATAAGTTGTGATATAAAAAACAATATGTTAAAACCAGTTTTTGATTATAAGTTAAATTCTAAAGAAGGAATAACTGGAAGATTGGGAAAAGAAGTATAAAAACATTATCGAGAAGCAGGAGTAACTAAGTAGAAATTAGGTGGATGGTAGAGTGGAGTAAGCTATATAAAATAATAAAAATGATAACTTCTACAACAGTTGCACGTACGGGAAGAAAATACCATCAAACCCTCTTTGGCAGCAGTATCACCTTCGGACAGAGAGCAATAGGTACAATGTTAGGAGCAGAAAAAGCAAGTAACTTAGCCAATAACAGATGATGCCAGACAAAAATGTCTGATGATTCAGAAACAATGCTTAAAGGCCCTGTCATACGGCCGACGGATGCAAAACGTTACTAAAAAGGAGACAGCGGACGAGAAAAATGTTTCCATCCGTTGTTTATCTGTTCTCAAAAGGGGGCAAAAATTTTATACCAGACGGATACACGGAAGAACGGACGGGGAGGACAGGGCAGATGAAAGTGGATGCGGACAAAGCCTAGCGGATGAGAGAATGGAGCGGATGGCACATCCGCTAGGCTTCCGGGGGCTACGCAAGGGACACGGAACGGATAAGCGGAGCGAATGGATGCCGAGCGCATGAAGCGGATGCACAGCGGAAGCACGATGTAGCAGATGCAGAGTGGAAGATTAGCGAATGCCTAAGCAAGCCTAGGCGGATGCCTAGCGTTCATTGAGCATCCGGCCGCGAGATTGGCATCTCTAGTTCTAAGGTATGCGCGGATCAAAACCTCCATAACTAGGCTCTACCATTCAGAGGAAACCTGCTATCAAGACACTACAGTGCCTTCGTAGTGCCCTAGCCCTAGCCATGCCTGCTGCCGCCTTAGCGTGCCTGTCATACTCCTGCCAGCCTTCTGCTCTGCGCCTCCCTGCCCAGTCCTTTCTGCCAGGCCTCCCTGCCATCTCTCCCTGCCAGGCTATGCTGTCTGCCTGCCTGCCAGTTCCCTCTCAGCCTCTCCGTCACCACCTACCTCCGACCCTTCATCCTTGCAGCCACGCCTGCCTGTCCGCATCTGCCTGCACGCCTCTCTGGATGCTGCTCACCCTCGCCCTGGCTCCTGCCCCCCCCTCGCTCCAGCTTCTTTCCTCTGCCCAGCCTTTCTCTGCCAGCCACGCCTGCCTGCCTGGCATGCCTGCCAGCCTGCCTGCCAGCTAGCAACCCACAACCTTGGGGAAGAAGAGAAAGCCTCAGCCATCTGCTGCTAGCCCTGGCAAGAGGGACAGGGCTACCCTCCCACCCCTGGCCCTCACTCTGTAGCACGGGCTCGCTCTTCTTGCGGCTGGGCTTCTGCTGCTTCTGCTTCTGGAGGAGCTGATGCTGCTGCTTATGGCGGTGGGGCTTCTGCTCATGCTTACTTCTGCTGTAGCTGCTTCTGGCGGTGGTGCTTCTGCTCGTGCTTACTCTGTTGTAGCTGCTCTCGTTCTGCGTCCTGCTCGTCCTGCTCATGCTCTCGGTCTTGCTCATCCTTCTGGTCCTTCTCGTGCTCCTGGTCTTGCTTGTCCTGCTCGTCTGCTGTCCTGCTCGTGCTCCTGTCCTGCTTGTGCTCCTGGTTCTGCTTGTGCTCCTGGTGTTGCCTGGCTCTGCTTGCTGCCTGGTTACCTCTGCTGCTGCGTGTCGCTGTCTGCTGCTGTGTGACTGCTGTACTCTGTCTGGTTTCCTCCTTGCTCTGCTGCGGTACGAGCTTCTGTTGTGGATGCAGCCCCTACAACCTGGACCCCTCTGATGAGGGCCCATCTGTTCTGCCAAAGAGGGAGAGAGGCAGACGCCGAGAACGGGAGAGGAGCAATACCCCATGAGGAGGAACCAAGGATGAGGTGCTGGAGTTGCTGAGAGAGAATGACTATCTGTGGCGGAAGGGACACAGGCTCTACAGGGACACCAAAAGGAAGCAGGCTGCTTGTTGGACAGAGAAGGCGGAGAGTCTGGGCTACACATCGGAGGTGCTCTTCGGCTGGTGGAAACATATGCACACCTGTACGGGAAGCTCCACCTAAAGAAAATCTGCCAGGCCACGTCAAGCTGACAGACAGAGAGACCTACGTGATGGCAGGTGCAGCTTCCTGGAGGGTGAGATCGCCACCGAGAAGCAGCCCTCACAACCCTCTCTCTCGGCAGCCTGGCTGAGAGCCAGTCCTCTTCTGGCCGAGAGTCAGTTCCTGTCTCCAGGCAGGTGTCTGTGGAGCGTCCCATGGCAGAGAACCCGCGGACAGTTGTTTTAACCATGGCGGAGCGCGTGGAGGACTCCCTGGCACAGTGGGAGAAAAGAGACGGCACTTCCACCACAGTCCTACCCGCATCCACCCCCAGCTCCACCTCCACAGAAAGGCACAGAGCCAGACAGGAGGGGCAGAGCCACACTGTCCTGCTGGAGATCAGGGACACCATTAGGACAGCAATATATCTCCTCTCTCAGCTGGTCCACACTGACTCCTCATCCTCCAACCGCAAGCCTTCCTCACCTATGTCAACCAGACCCTCCCAGACATGGCGGCGTACCCTGTACCAGGTGGTGAAGGACCGGATTCACCGAGCTGCTTCACAACCCTCCAGATCCAGAGGAACCTGCTCCCACCCAGTCCAGGTATGCTCCTCCACCCAGGTGATGTCCCTGCCATTCCAAGGATTCCAACAGGCCCTCACCTACCAGGGGCTACGGTTACCAGGAAGCCCAACAGCACAGGCAGCAGCCCTTCCCAGTCCAGGCACAGTTTCATCGGACCCACCTTTGCCACTGGTTCCACTGATGCCACGATGCCACCCACGCCACTGATGCCACCGACGAGACCGATGCCACCCACTCCACTGATCCCACCCATCCAGTCCTCACCCAGCTGCAGACCAGACAGCGCCCACGACACTGCTCCTTCCTCCCACCCACAGCCAAGCCCGGCCTCAGTACATCTGTCGGTCGGTATTGGACTGACACCTCCTGGCATGGAGGAAGGAGCCTCAGCAATCAGGGGTCTGAGCCAGCTGTCTGAGAGCTTCCTCAACACACCATCACTGTTTGTCCTCTCGGGGCCAGGCACCCCAGTGGGCTTCAGACCAGCACTCCAGCAGCAGCACCCTCCACAGCACCTGGACCCTTCACGCCTGGGCACACCTCCGAGTGACCGATAAGAGTGCCAGAGATTGGTGCTACCTGTCGACTTTATTGGACCCTTGACTTGGTCATTTTCTTTTACAGCTTGTTATTAATAAAGATTATCTTTGCTTCACACACTTGCCTCATTTATTTTATTAAATAAAGTTTTGGTGAAACATTTAGAAATGGTTTAAGCCTTTGCATGCTTGTGGGATGGGTAAGGATAGCAGTGGGGTGGCAGGGGAACCTTTGGGATGGGTAATAGCTGTGGATGGGTTAGGATACCTGTGGGATGGGTAATAGCTGTGGGATGGGCAGGGATACCTTTGGGATGGGTAATAGCTGTGGGATAGATAAACTCCAGTGCAAGCATAGTGGGACTGTATGGTCCACCCTCCCAGGTGCCACACTATGGCCCTTTATTATCAATACTAATGTAATCATATCCACACATGTCAACATAAACACAACTCTTTATTAAATGCCCTGTTCATTGTAGGCCCACCCAACATACATGGCCCAATCCCATCCGTGTAATGATAGGCTGAAGGAAGCACCATTAATCATCTACCATCCTGTCTTGCCACTCCACTGCTCCAGCTGGGGAGTTGCACCAGTGTTTCAGGAGGTTGCGTGCTTCTTCCCTTCATGTGAGGCTCTGTTGGGCCTTGCACATCCCTCAGTGGCTATCAGTTTTGCCCCTGCCCTCCTTCCCCAGGCTCCATGTCCCCATTGCCTTGTTGGAGGTCCACGAGCCTGTTCTGCAACACTGGGTAGCGGTGCGCATGAGATTGTGCAGGATGCAGCAAGCTTCCATGATCCTCCTCACGGTCTCTGGCGATGCTGCATGGTTGGTGAGAAGTACCTGGAACCTGTTTGCCAGGATGCCAAAGGCGTTCTCCACCACCCGTCCTGCCCTGGACAGCCTGTAGTTGAAGATCCTCTCTTCACGGTGAGGCATCTGGAGGTGTAGGCTTCATGAGGTAGGTTGTGAGGGAGAAGGTGTCATCCCCCACGATGAAGTAGGACACATCTTGCGTGTCATTGGGCAGGGTTCTGAATCTGGGAAGCCCATGATGAGGTTGCGTTCCAGCTCCTCCTCGAGGTGACTGGCATTGTATACCTGGACATCTGAACATGAGCCGTTGCCTGAAGCATCGATGTACATGAACTTGTAGTCAGCATTGACCATGGTGAAGAGGACGATGCTGAAGAAGCTCTTGTAGTTGAAATAAGTGACCCCGACTTGGCTGCCGCTTTGCAGGCCACGTGCTTCCCATCGATGGCTCCAACAGTGTGGGGAAAGTTCCACTCTGATACCACTGCTCTGCAACTTACTTCCAGCCTTCTTCAGTGGAGGCACTGGAGAGACTCCTCCAGGTATTCTTTGATGATGGCCTGCACCACTTCTCTGACCACAATGCTGATGGTGTTGTGTGGCACCCTCCAGCCATACTGCATGCTCCTGTACATGGTCCCTGAGGCCAGGTGGGCAGAGTCAGTGCCACCTTGAGCCCAGGGTCCAGGCTAGGCCGGAAGTTGGTGTTTGCCTTGGTCAACCTGGGTGTCAGCCACTCCACAACTTCGTCAAACATGGCTGGAGGCATCCTCATGAAGTTCTGGAATGCACGAGGGTCTTCATTCCTGAGTCCACATCAGCTTGTCATACAGTCCGTACTCTGCTCTTCTCCCTATCCATCTTCGTACCCATATGCTTCTTGGCTGCCTCCTTTTCTTCCCATAGTAGAGTTCACAGAGCCTGTAGATGGCTTTGCACTGTTGCAGAACGATGGGTGCTACCAAAGGAGTTTGTTACGATCCAAGGTGGACAATGACTGGATGCTGTGGAAGAGCAAGAGTCAGATGAAGGCTTCAAAGGTCTGAACAGCAGGGCTGCTGGTCTGAAAGTGAGATCCAGGTGAGTTGCTCCCCCTTTTTATAGGAAATATAGGTTTCCCCTATGTGCCCTTTTGCATCCTCTAGGCATCCTCTAGACCTCCTTAATATCTGAGATAGGTCTCCTTTGCGAATGTTTCCATTTTAAATGCTTTGTATGCGTGCTGCATCCATTTTCATCCTTTCTCCATCCATGCTACTAATGCTGGCGCTCCATTCCGCTCTGTCGCTTCCTCCCTGTGTCCATTTTCCGCTGGAGCAGATTTGAGGTGCGCGGATGCGCAGCGGATGCCTAGGGATGTAGCGGACCCGTAACAGATGCCGACGGATGCAGAATGCATGTCCCCCGTTTGTGTTGTGCATGCAGAACGGACGCGGTGGATACATTTTCCGCGCAAAAGTTTTGAGCAGCTCAAAACCTTTTGAGCGATGAAATGTCAATAGAACGGAGCTGGACGGATAGAAGAGAAGCAAAACGGAGGTAGTGAGTACAGAACGGAAGCATCGCGTTTACCAATGGATGGCAAGTGTTTTTCTCCATTTTACATCCTCTTTCCATCCGTTGGTGCAGTGTGACAGGGGCTTAAGATGCAAGAGACTATGAATAAAATCCATGAAGAAATGAGAAACAATATTTACAAATTAGAAAACAAAATAGGTGAAGTTCAACAAATCATGGGGGAAAATAATGAAAGAATTACAGTGGTTGAAACTGGAATGGAGCAGACTGAAAAAAAAATTGGAAGGAGTAGACCAAAAATTAATAGCCATAAACAAAGATTTAGAGGAGTCATCATAAATCTAAAAATGGAACATGCTGCTTTCTACCTACACTTTCAAAATGTACCCAAAGATAAGGATGAAGATCTCAAAATTATTATGGTTGAAATACTAGCAGAAGCTACCCAATGGTAGATTGGAGAGATTAGAAACGGCATGGATGAAATTTATAGATTATATACTTATTATGCCAGATGCAATAAATTGCCGAGGGAAATACATATTAGGTTTACTAAAAAAAAAAACAGAAATTGAACTAGAACAAGAATCAATTTAATATATTTAATCAGGCCAGCACTATAGAGTAAAAAATTCCAGAAAAGTTTGGCAATTATCCCTAAGGAAGAAACTGATAGATAGACAAGAGTTTGGAATGTCACTGATTGCTCCATTCTAAGTTCCTCTTCCAGTCACATAATCCAGAATACAGCCTGCCTAGAATATGGAAGCACATGTATAGCTGGTACCATTAAAAGATTAGAAAGAATTCCAAAAGACATACTCAAAATGCCCCTCCTATCTTGTTTTTAATTCTACTGTAGACTGAAATTCTAAGATATTCTTCCATAACTTTGAAACTGGATATGTCCCAAACTGCCATCAAATAGGATCAAGTATTATTTCTCTGTGGACCAATGAAGAAGAGATAAGTAAGCTGATAGAGCAACCAGGGAGAAAAAGAGATAGAGAGCAACTTGTCTGAAATCCACGACAGTTGGCAGCATCATTAATTTAAGTGGAAGAATGCTATTTTAGTAATGAGCATCACAAAATTGTATTTGTCCCCATTTTGGTTTCCAAATATAATGGCCCACAGTGGTTACCATATTCAGCTGGTAAGCCCATTTCACATCATTTTGTATAGGGACACTTGCAATGAAATATATACAATTGTACAGCTAGATAAAGGCACACATTGCTAATTCTTCTAATCAGAATTGAAAAACATGCAAAACCTGCACTGGAACCAACCACAGTTCAATTGTAGCAAATATGGAATTCAGGGACAATTTCAAAGTGTTGGCTCAAAAATGAGCTTTCAGTATTAGAACTAGAGCTTGTATACAATTCCAGATGTCACTTAAGCTTCCTTGACTTTAAGAACCTTATTTGGCACATGGGATTGACTTATTTTTGCTCTTCTTAAATTATTGAGAGTTAGAAATCCCTACAAATCTTCTGCAAACGGTCTGGAGATCAACCGTCAACATCCTAGTCCAATTTCATCCCAAATCATTGATTTCAGACCTGGAGCCAAACATATCCAGAGATTGTCATCATTCAGAGCAATACAATCCTATTTTGACTTAGTTCATATATCATTTCTGGCTTGGAGCCTAGCAGATGCTACCTTGGCAACCTTACCATCTAATATAAAGGCTGTAGTATAACCCAGAGCCAATAAATGTTTTTCCCCCCAGTGGATTTTGTTTTGTCTGACAGAGTGATTGCTAAAATAGAGAAACCCTATAAAATTCAAGGAAGTTTAAGTATATTTGCTTTATCATTAAAGGTTCATTTCTCAACTCTTGCTGAGGCAGTAGATATAAATGCCAGGAGACAGAAACTCTTCAGTCTGCCAATTGCTCATGAGGGAAATAAGCATCATTGGCTCCTTTATTCATTCTTCTCTTTGAACAGCTTCATCTTATCTGATTATCCACCTCCTTAATGAGTGGATGAGTGACTTAATTGAAAGAAGCAATGAAATCACATGTCTTGGTAAAAATCAAGCACTATTGTTTTTTGTCTTGAAATAGGAATCCCTGGCATGTGCCACTTGAAACCCGTAGGCTGCATGATGCTGCTGTAAGCCTTGGAGGTAGCCTTGTAAGGAAATTTATTAACAATTTGCAGTTATTAATAATAAGGGTAATGATTGAAAATATAACTGGGGCATAATCATCTTAACCAAAGTCACTTTTAATTAAATATAAATGCAAATCGAAAGTAATCAAATTGGATTTTGTCCTGGCATTTGCTACTTTTTCTGCCTACACAATTGTGTATCCCAGCTATAGATTTTAGTTCTAAAGAATTGGGTTCCCTTATGTACCACAATAGCTTTTTATCTTGGTCAAATCCCTTTTACTACTTCTCACTTATGCCCTGCATCTAGACAAAGAAAAGTATTTTCTCTAACTAGAAAGCAAATGGAGATAGAAAGTGTCCATTTTTGTTTGTTTTGCTGCACATGAACATTTCCCAGAATTTTATCCATAGTTTTCTTCCTTATTTTCTCCCAACCCCAGCAAGACGTGGGTCTTGTGACATGGATTAATTTAGTGGGTAAGTGTTCTGTATTAAGCAATGTCAAGTAAGCATTCCTGTGCTGAAAACAACTGCTTCGCGATTGTGGTTACGAGTATACAGTATAAGGGTAAAAGGGTTTTCTTAATAATTTGTAAACATCATCTTCATATGCAATTATTTGCAAATATTTCAACATACTTTTGAGAATCAACACCAAGAATTCATTTGAGGCAAGATCTTTTAAGATCTTGGTGGATTGTAAAACAGGTAATTTACTTTCTTTTTTTCTTTCTTTCTTTCTTTCTTTCTTTCTTTCTTTCTTTCTTTCTTTCTTTCTTTCTTTCTTTCTTTCTTCCTTCCATTATTTAAAAACTTGCCAAAGTTTATTGCTAACCAAGGATTGCAATATACTCTATGCAAGAACCCTCACTATTTAGGCATTTTGTTACTTATTTTAACATGGGATGTTCTAAAGATATAAAATTTTGCAGGTATGGATGGGTCACTTACTAGTTGCAAAATCTACCTCTGCAGAAGTTCAATTTAAACATAATGCAGTAAGATTATACCTATACATTTAAGTAAATCCCTTGCATTTTAATGTAAATAAGGTTTAGAAATGGACTTAAATTTTCTAGTGATGGATGAATAATCAGAGCAGAAAGTGAAAACATATGCAGATATAGTCATAAAGGAATGCCTTTTCACTTAAATATATAGTTGGGGTCAGAATTCAATCCAGCAAAGACAAATAAATGACAGATTATGATTGTTTTATTTAATTTTTTTATTAAATTTAGATGATGATGATGATGATGATGATGATGATGATGATGATATGGAGAGATGGATAGATGGATGGATAGATAGATAGATAGATAGAGAGAGAGAGAGAGAGAGAGAGAGAGAGAGAGAGAGATAAAAAGATAGATAGATAAATAGATAGATAGATAGATAGATAGATAGATGGATAATTATTTACTTAGAATAGAATAAAATTGGAAAGGACCTTGGAGGTCTTTTAGTCCAGTCCCCTGCTCAAGCAGGAATCCTATGCCATTTCAGATAAAGTGGCTATCCAGTTTCTTCTTAAAAACCTCCAGTATTGAAGTGACCATGATTTCTGAAGGCAAGCTGTTCCACTAGTTAATTGTTCTCACTGTTATGAAATTTCTCCTTAATTCTAGATTGCTTTTCTCCTTGATTAGTTTCCATCCATTGTCTCTTGTATTGCCTTTGGTCATTTGGAAAATAAGTTGCAACCATTCTTCATGTTTTAGTCTCCAGGCCTTTAATCTTTTCAATTGCTCTTCTCTAAACTTTTGCCAAAGTCTCAACATTTCTTTTGCGGAGATCAAAATGTGTTGCAGTATTCCAGGTGTGGTCTTATTAAGATTTTATAAATACTTCATGTGATTTTGATTCTATGACTCTGTTTATAAAACCCAGGATTGTATTAGCTTTTTATTCTTTGAGCTAATTTATTTATTGATTAGCTTATTTATTTATTGAATTAATTTAAATGCACATCTCATAGCAAATAACTTTGGGTAGCTCCCAGCATTAAAACATTAAAAAATTAATAAATAAATATATTTAAAACGGTTAGAAATGGATAAATTGACAGAAGAACTAAAAAATAAGGATAAACCTGATAATTACAAAATATGGGAAAAGTTTTATCACTGGTTGGAAAAAAGAAAGGAGCAAGAATATAAGAAATGATGAAATATTATGTACATAAAATATAAATATGTACTATTTTTTATATGAATTAGCGATGTAAGGCAACTATGTGTGTTAGGATGATTGCACCACATTCATTGTTTTTAAATATCTTTTTTTTTTGTGTGTGTATGTATGTTCAATAACAATCTTTTTAAAAAAATATTTAAAAGAGTTAAAATAGAACTCCAATCCAGATATAGTTAAAAGATGGGAAGGAAGGGAGGGAGGGTGGGTACAGGATTAGCAGGGGTGGAGTGGGATTGTTTCTTAATTCAACAACCATCTTCAATATGATATTCCTCCATTAGGGGCCAAGGTCTTCAGGCTCCTGCAGAAGGATTCTATGGATCCTGTCAATTTCCACAAGTGTTATAGGATCAAACACATTCTCAAGGTCTTAGTCAGTCCCTAAAGCCCATGTCACACTGCACCAACGGATGGAAAGAGGATGTAAAACAGAGAAAAATGCTTGCCATCCATTGGTTAACGCAATGCATCCATTCTGTACTCACTGCGTACGTGATTAATACGTTCTATCTGTCCAGCATCTGTCTACTGAGATTTCATCTGCTCAAAAAGTTTTGAGCTGCACAAAACTTTTTG
>BHFT01064830.1:0-11608 GCA_004320025.1 Laticauda laticaudata | reverse complement strand
CGAGTCTTTTATACTCATCTTCTAAAGCTTCTGTGGCTTGCCTTTTCCTAATGTTCCTTTTCCTTGTGTAGTCTATCATCAAGCCTCTAGCATATGCCTTAGTAATGTCCCTAGTTATTATTATATCCTCATTCAGCCTAATCACCTACCTATGATCAACATACATCTTCTCCACAGCTCTCATACAACACATCAGTACAATAACAATAAAATGTTGAATAAACCACAAAACTATAAAAATCCACACTAATAATTATAAGTCCTGATACTTGCCATAATACTACTACAAAAAAAACCACCTTCATTTCTTAATCAGCCTTCTCAAACATATCCATTATCTAATTTATTAGGCCTCTTCCATGCTCATTTGGTAGTGGGAAATAGACTGCACATAAAGACTCCAAATGCACATGAGGCACGGTGGTGCAATGGTTAGAATGAGGTATTGCAGGCTAATTCTGCTGACTGGCAACAGCCAGCATTTTGACAGTTCAAGTCTCACTGGCTCAAGGCTGACTCAGCCTTCCATCCTTTTGAGGATTTTGGTGTTGTCAATAGATATGTCTAATACATATTAAGGAAACTTAACCCCTTAGTTGGAAGTGGAAACCAAGCACCATATTCCACTTGGATTAGTTGTATGCACTACTTATGTGCATGCATATATGGTTTTTAGGTGAAAGATGGATAGAAGAAAAGGCTATCAGCAGTATCTGATATAAATGATCAAATCATAAGAGAGGTACATCATAATAAAGGGCTCAACCAAAAGTCTTAGAGAAGACTCGTAGGAAGTTGAGAAACATAGTTCCAAAACATCAAGATGAATTTGAATGTATAACCAGCAGCCTTAGAAAGGGCAATCATAAAAGAACTATATTCAATTTCAATTTTTATTATGGTCATGGACAAGCAAAAAAAATATTAAAACAAACGAAATTGAACAGAAATGAATGGAACAGATAGAAAGAACAACATAATATGGATGTGAAAAGTTGATTCCATGAAAGAATAGAATGTTTTACAGGGAAGGGCAAGATCAAGGAACACCATTAGAATTAGGGTAGTCATGGTTTCTAAGAAATACTATAGTCCACATTACTAATACTATTTTCCATCTTATCTAACTGCAATTATATATGTAATTATTGTTGAACAGGTTACAAATATGTATAACCTTTGTAACTGTATTAGTGTTCTCTAATCAGGAATCTTAAAGAAAATCTCCCTCTACTACTAAATTACAACACTTCACAATTAATTCAAGGGAACGTTGATTATTAACTTGAACAGAAATTAAATGAGCTCCCAGCTAACTTTAGCAATCCTTGAATTCCACCCTTACAAAGTGTCTTGAATTCACAGAGGTTAACATTACTACAATGGCAATTATTTAAATCTGGATCCTGACTGAAATGTGACTGCATCTGTGATTGCTGATTGGTACCAAGCCAAAATAAGGGGAGAAAGGAGGGGGAAATATTTACTATTTGATCTCTAGATGTGCTGGTACCTGTTCAGAATCAACTCAGGATTGATGTAATCCCAAAGCATCGCTGGTTGTGGGGCTGGGTGGGGTAACTCTACCATGAATACTACCTAGTATATCTGATCCTGGAGCAAAGTTGTTATTGCTTTGAAAAATTACAATTCTGCAGAATGGATATATGATAGTTCCTTTTCTGTTGGCAAGAATCTTTGATTCAAGCCTCCTTCTGCTTTCTGAGCTGTTTCCGCTCATTGCCCCCAAACTAAAAAAAAAAAAGGGGGGGGGAAGCCTGTTTGTAATATTTAGGTGTCATTCCCACTACTCACAGCAAATGATGTCTTTTGTGCTTTCCTACTGGTCAGCTGGATAAACTCTTTGAATTGAATTGTGCATATTCTCAGGATTTTCAAGTTGATAGTTAAAATGATTGCAGGCTGGATTTGCATAATTTTAATGCAATTAAGGAGTAAAAAATATTTGGTTTATGTGGCGATTTGGTTCTAGATATAATTTATCATGAACTACCTTTGAGGTCCCAGAAAGAGAAGTTAGAGATCAAGGAACAGGGTTCCCATAGAGACCAATGGGGACTCAAAGTCCTTGGTTTCTCACTTCTTTATAGAGGAACACACAAAATGTATTTCATTCCATTGGAGCATAGCATATCAGGACTCTGTGAGGTTAATGCTGACTTTTAAATTGACTCTTTGAACAATACATTGAATTTCGGGATCAAATTAAATAAGGTATTTGATGCTCCTACACTTTTACTGAATCAGACTGAATCTTTGAAACAAGTAAGTTTGAATAAAAAAATAAAAAGAGATCAAATAAACTATTTAAAATAAAGTGTAAATTCAGATAAAATCAACTCTTCCAATTGACTTATAAATATATATGTGAATGAGGCTAATTTTCACATAGACCTGTAATGTTTTTAATACACATCAATATACTGTTTTGAGGAGCTAATTTGTTCAAAACGTATAACATTAGTACATGGATGCTTAGCCATAGTTCATTTAAATATATTTGGTCAAAGGAGACCTTAGAAACAATCCTACCAATGTCAGAGCAAATAGTATGGGATTATAAAAAGTCCTTCTTTTGCTCTTGACAAGATTCCCTAACTGCTTTAAAAATTTGCTAATCTCCACATTGTTTTATTGAATAGTGTCCTTTTATTATACAATATCTTGACATTGTATGATAAAGGACAATATAAAAAATCCTATATAAATATGCTGAATTATTAAGCCTGATCAGGTTAAGGTGACTTGGGGATGAGCTTAGGAGAGTCCAGTATAGTCAAACTGGAAGTTGCTAAGAAAAGGATTAGTCCCATATCACACACTAAGTTGCATGGATTTCTGAACAAATAAATGTATATAACTGCAAAAAAGATGATTCATAAACTATGTTTTACAAATCATAATGGCTAAGTTTTCTTAATACACTGGACCAAAATCAAGCCAATTACATCTTAGCTTGTTCTGTGAAAGTAGTTAGTAGAGGACATTTATAGTACAAACCTTTCATTATATAACAGCTTTATGTCATAAGATAAGTGTATCCCAAACATGGGGTCACATGGGGCCATTCACAAAATGTCTACTAGAATGGCCATAGCTGTTTACAAATTTCAAATTAGCTAGTAAGGTACCTGCCACCTCATTTAGCTTCCTTCACTTTTCAGGATAATCTTCCTCTTGATCTTTACCTGGAGAGGAAAGCACATATCCATAACAAAACATGGAGCTGTACTGACCCATTTTATGCTCCTTTCATTCTCTAGGAAAGATAAAGGTAGAGATTTGTCCTGTCCAGTCATGCCTGTGTTTAAGGGGTGGTGCTTATCGTTGCTTCTTAGAGGTGAGGGAGCCAGTGTTGTCCAAAGACCCTTTCCATAATGATGAGGATACACTAAGGAACATGAAATGCTGTTACCTTCCCACCAAAGTGGTTTCTATTTATCAATTGACATTTGCATGCATTCAAAATGCTAGGTTTGTAGGAGCTGGGTCAAGTAATGGGAGTTCACCCCATTGCATAGTGCCTGGCTCTCAAACTGGGCTGACAACTTACCAGCTGACAAACCCAAAACCCACTGAATCAACACTCCTTGCCTAAGGAAGATAATAGAACTTATTAACTGCAGAGGAATTCTCAGAAATACAGATGCTGCTGAGCTGCTATGCCCTCTCCCTCTCCCTCCCATCCCTCTGTGTAAAATAGTCAGGGGGCAGAAAATGTTAAAAGAGTCAAGGAAGAAGTTTGGAAGCATAATTCATCCCCTAGGTCCAAACAACACATTTTTTAGAACTCAGGATGATTTTCTACTAATGAACCATGAAATAAGGTGGTTGTGATTGAAAACATTGCTTGGGTTAGGATTTTTTCCAATGTATGGAATTAATTGCTTAACAAGGAACCAATAAATTTCTCATAGTCTGTAGTGTTTCATAGATTAATTATGTATTAAAATTGCTATGAATCTTATGAATACGATCCCTACCATCAATTATTTTGTGATTATTCTTTAACTTAAATTATTTTTAAATATATATTCAGTCTGTATTTTATGTTACACAGAAAAACTACAGTGTACTTTCTGCTCATATAGGAAATAAAATACAAAACTGAATTTTTTTTTAAAGTCTCTTTTCATCATGGTGATTGAAGTAGAATTTTTTGGGAAACTGAACAAAAAAACAAATTAAAACCCAGATGAATAAAAATTGCAAAGTTATATAGTACACAAGCCTGATGATGGTAGATGAGATTCTGCCAAAACGTCAATACAACTTTAAAAGCACAACTATAATGACGTGGTATAATACCCAAAGGAAGCTGAACAGCACACATGTAAGTACCCGCGAAAATTTAAAAAAAACATATATATATATATTTAAGCTTTCGCGGGTACTTACATGTGTGCTGTTTAGCTTCCTTCGGGTATTATCCCACTCATTGTGTGCTGTTTAAAGATTGTAGCAACGTTTCAGCAGAATCTCATATCTGCCATCATCAGGCTTCTGTTATGGTGCTGGGTCTCACAGCTCCTGGTTTTAAATTTGAGGCTGGTCCAAATCAGAATCAATCGATGAACACATTTGTATTTGGCCCCATTGGAAAAGAAAACCTTAAAAACAAATTTTCCTAACACACCAAACAACACACACCCCAAAATCAAGTATCACATGGAAACGGAAATAAACAAACAACTTACCATTTCCTAGATGTACTTAATCTACAAAAGAACAGATGACACACTGGGACACCACCATATTACCAAAAGAAAAACACACATCAACCGCTACCTCAACACCCAATCCCACCACCACCCAGCACCAGATAAATTCCGTGGTGAAAACACTAATTACCAGAACCAAACGCCTGGCAGATAAGACACATATAAAGACCTGAACTATGCACCCTGACTGAAGTATTTGACAGCCAATGCTTCCAAAAAAACAAAATCACCAACTTGATCCACAAAAACACACCAAGACCATAACAGAGACCTAGCAAGACTAACAGACTAACAGAGACTAACAGACCTATGGAACAAGCTTGTCATGGCACTAAAACCGCAGCCACTATAGAAAAAACCCCAACCACAGAATCATCTAGAGAAGGCCCATAGAGATTGAAAAAAAGACCTGACAGCATGAATAGAAAGATGATTCAGCAGACTGTCAATCATTTTGGAAACCTGCACTCTCAAAAAATTAGAAAGATCTTCCACGTTCACAAAACAGACAAAACACCTGAGCACAAACAAGATCCCTCTGATGCCTCCAACTCAAACACCCCCCCACCAGGCCACCCATGCACCTGAGCACAAATTCTCATATTGCCATTCATCAGGCTTTCTGTATGGAGATGTGCTGTCGGGTCTCACAGCCTTTGGTTTTAAATATGATTGACAGTCTGCTGGAATCATCTTCTTCTATTCATGCTTTCAGGTCTTTTTCAATCTCTATGGCTTCTTCTTTGATGATTCTGTGGCTGGGGTTTTCTATAGTGGCTGCGGTTTTAGACTACAGATAAACAGTAAGATACTACACAGGCATCACATCAAGACTGCCTTCAAAACAGACAAAAAATAGCAAACCACCTTAGAAAACCCCAAAGAACAAAATTGACCTGGAAAACCAAGGCATATACGAAGTTCCCTGTGCAATTATGCCAGCCACATACATTGGACAGCGACCAATTAGAGGGAATAAGTACCCCGCCTGATGAACACAAAAATGCAGTAAAAAACTGAAACACACCTCCTCACTAGTCCAACACATGGAAAAACCACAGGTCACAACATCCAATTTCAATGCACTAAAAACCCTAGCCACTATAGGAAAACCCCAGCCACAGATTTCATCAGAGAAGCCATAAGATGATTGAAAAAAGGACCTTGAAAGCCATGAATAGAAGAGATGATCCAGCAGGGACTGTCAATCATTTGGAAGCCTCACTCTCAAATAGAAAGGATCTCCACACAAACACAAGCCAGGCAAACACCTGCGGCACAAACAGACTCCCTCTGATAGCTCCAACTCCAAACAACCCCCCCACCAGGCACCCAGGTTGAAACCCAGCTGCTAATGAAATAGCAGCTTGCTAAATGAAGAGCAGCCCTCCTTTCACACGGAGCCAAAGCCTGCACTGAAAGCCTCCACACTAAGAACAGAGGTGTTGCCAGCCAAATCAAAGCCACCAAATAGACAGAAGAAACCAGGAAACACCAATCAATTCAAACTCCCAAGTCCAATGAACAACAGACCCAGGCTCCTAGCCAATCAGAATGGACCAGCCTCAAATTTGAAACCAGGAACTAACTCAACACAGAAAGCCGATGATGCAGATGAGATTTTTGCTGAAACGTTGCTACAACTTTAACAGAACTACAATGGAGTGCGGATAATAACCGAAGGAAGCTAAACAGCACACATGTAATTACCCGCGCAAAGCCTTAAAAAAAACATATAGTTGTAGCAACGGTTTTACAGCAGAATCCTATCTGCCATCATCAGGGCTTCTGTATGCGATGTGAGTCTCACAGCTCCTGGGGGATTTCAAATTCAGAGGGCTCGGTCCATTCTGATTGGCTAGACCTGGGTCTGTTTGTTCATCTGAGTTTGATTGATTGGTGTTTCTAGGTTTCTTCTGTCTGTTTTGTGAGCTTTGATTGGCTGGCAACACTCTGTTTCTTGTGTTGGGAGGCTTTTTCAGTGCAGATTGGCTTCGTTGTGAAAGGACCGGCTTGCTATTCATTAGCAAGGCTGGGTTCACCTGGGTGCCTGAGTGGCGGGACGTGTTTGAGTTGGAGGGCATCAGAGGGAGTCTGTCTTTGCTTCCAGGTGGTTCTGTCTGTTTATGTGGTGTGGCAGATCTTTCTATTTGAGAGTGCAGGCTTCCAAATGATTGACAGGTCTCTGCTGGAATCATCTCTCTCTATTCATGCTTTCAGGTCTTTTTTCAATCTCTATGGACTTCTCTTGATGATTCTGTTGGTTGGGGTTTTCTATAGTAGGCTCGGGTTTTAGTGCCCATTGAAGTTTTGATGTTGTGACTTGTGGTTTCATGTGTTGGCTAGTGAGCGAAGGTGTGTTCCAGCTTTTTTACTGCATTTTTCGTGTTCATCTTGGCGGGGTACTTATTCTCTATTGGTCTAGTCCAATGTATGTGGGCCGGGCATGATGTACAGGGAGTCATATATGCCTTGGTTTCCAGGTCAATTTTTGTCTTTGGGATTTCTTCAGGATGCTGCTATTTTTTTTTGTCTGTTTTGAAGAGCAGTCTTGGAGTTGATGCCGCTGTAGTATTCTTACTGATTTTATCTGTAGTACCTCTTGATGTTAGCGGCAAAGACAGCTGTTCCATAGGTCTGTTGGTCTTCTTTGCGTCTCTGTGTATGTCTGGTGTTTTTTGTGGACAGGTGTGATTTTGTTTTTTGGAAAGGCCATTGGCGTCAATACTTCTAGTCAGGGTGCATAGTTTCAAATATAACAAATTATATGTATACACCATTATATATATATGAATATATAGATAGATAGATAGATAGATAGATAGAAGATAGATAGATAGATATAGATATAATATAGATAGATAGATAGATATATAGCATAGATAGATAGATAGATAGATAGATATTGCTGATCATCAGCTTCCTTTGGGTGTGATATCCCATGTCATTTTGTAGTTGTGCTTTTTAAAGTTGTAGAGCAACGTTTCGCAGAATCTAATCTGCCATTTGCCATCATCAGGCTTCTGTATTGAGTTCGTCTGTGGGTCAGGCTATCACAGCCGTTAGTTTTGAATTTGAGGCTAGGAGAATACCCGAACAAGCTGAATACCACACACACACACACAGAGAGAGACACACACACACACTTATATATATTATTCTGCTTTGTTCGGTTATTTTCCCACGTCATTTTCATTGTGCTTTTAAAGTTGGAATGATGTTTCGGCAGAATCTCATCTGCCATCATCAGGTTTGTGTACTCTTAAGATTGAGAGTATCTTCGTGATGTTTCAACATTTTGACGAGGTCCCACTCGCCATCTTCCGGCTGGTGCTTTTGGCTTTGTGCTTTTGCGAGCAAAGTGTGATTGGAGTTGCCGTCTCTGTATAAATACTGGTGGGATGGTGTGGTGTGCTGGCTCTGTTGTAAGTAGGCTGGTTGGCTGTGTTGTTATTTCTTGATTGGTTGATGGAGTCGATGTTTGCAGATTGGCTGGCTTTTTTGTAAGAACCTGTGTGGCTGAGGTACTGGCTGTGTTGTAAAGCCTCCTGTGTTGTAAAGACCTGGGTAATGGGCTGTGTGATGACCTTCTGAGTTCTACTGTTGTGACATCCTGGGTCTTGTGCTGCAATCTCTTGAGTCGTTGCTTGTGTTGCAACATCCTGAGGTTTTGTGGTATAATTTCCTGAGTTCCGTGATGTGATATCCTGAGCAGATGGCTGTGATGTAATGTTCCGGGTTTTGGTTTGGCTCCAAGTTTGAAGTCTGACTATGTGTTTATGGTCTGTGTCAGTTTGCTTAGTTTGGGGGTTGAGGTGTGTGGCAGCTAGTGATGCAGCTGTGGTCTGGTTTCTGGATGGTAGTTGCCTTTCATATTTGGGATGGGTTTGGGTTTGAGTCTGGTGAGGGGGATTGGTGATGGCATCATGTGTTGTTTTGGGTCTGGTGTTGGTTTTTGTTGCTGGGACTTGTTTGTTGATAAGGATTAGCTTCCAGATGTTGGGTAGGTGGGAGGTATCATCCCATTTATTCATGTTATGGGGGTTTATCCTACTTGGCTGGCATAGTACCAGTAAAAATATACCAGTAAATAAAAAAATAAGACAGATAACTTAGAAGGCAATGTAAACTCTTTTTCATATTGGACTGACTATAACAAGGGTATCAAACTCGCGTCATCATGTTATTGTCATGTGACATATCATGACTTTTCTCCTCTTTACTAAAATGGGAGTGGACATAACCAGTGCATAATGCATCCGGCCCATGGGCTGCGTGTTAGACACCCCTGGTCTATAACATTGTCAGAAGTTAAACTCAACTTATAGATATATATTCACCTGAATATATATTCTACTTATATTCATATATTCACCTGAATATATATTCTACCTACCTATATTCACCTAAAATAAATTTTGTTAATATTCTACACTCTATCCTCCAAAATAATTCCTGGGAAAATACACAGGGCTCGGGTGGGGGAAGTATAAATATTGGGTTTCAATCAAAATTGTGAAATAATTGAGTAACTTAGAAGATGATTCTTCTGAGATGAGGTGGTCTGTTACCAGAGAGGAACATTGCAATAGTTCATGTGAATTATTCCATGACCTCTCTAAGATACCATGCCACAGAGTTATGCTATATTTTATTGGTTGTTTCTTCCAAGCCTTTTAAATCCTATTTTAAAAGAAAGAAAAAATATTTGGTATTTTTTTTAGATATTTGCATTGCTTTACCTGCTTACAGATGATTATTTTTTATTCTATAATTATTCTATTTTTATTCTCTATTTTAACCTAATTTTCTGGGATTTTTAATTACAAAGTTTTTAAAAATGGTACTGTGGGGTGGAATAATTTTCTCTCTCTTTTTTAAAAAAAATTGAAATTGCACAGACCTAATCTCTTTTACTTTAGGAATATAATTGTACCGGTTAGTTTTTTTAAAATCCCTATCTTTGATATATTAAAATTCAATATGCTAGAGTGATCAAATTTGCACTTGTTAATAAATAAAAAAGTCATCAGGAAAGGGAATTGCTTATATAATGTGCCTTTGAGGCTTAGAAAAAAAATGTTCCATTATTATACCTGAGCTTAGAATTATACACAGAACCTCCCACTAGAGCTAATTAATCCTGAAGTTACATTTAAGTTCCAAAGTGTCTGCCACTAAAATTAGTATTCATGGACTGAACCCAGAATTCTCTGCAATTTTCATCAGTATTTCAGATATGAAATTATATTTTTCTGTCACTGTATTTTCACATGGCTCTGTTTCCATTTCTTGTGGAAGCAATGTGTTTTGAAGTTGTTTGTATTCAATTTTTACTAATTCCAGAATATTGAAAATAGGCAGCCAACACAATGAATTAATCAATTAAACAGCTGATCAACACTAACAATAGCTTCTGGTCATTTAAATACAACATTTCAATCCAACATTTCAATCCAGCTGCAGAGAATACAACTAGAGCAATGGTGGGATTCAAATTTTTTCACTACCAGTTCTGTGAGCTTGGCTTGGTGGGCGTGGCAGGGGAAGGACATTATAAAACCTCCAATCAGAGGTGGTATTTGCTGGTTCTCTGAACTACTCAAAATTTCCGCTACCAGTTCTCCAGAACTGGTCAGAACCAGCTGAATACCACCTCTGAGCTAGAGGGAAAAAAGGATGTGTATGGGAAAAATTGATATAAAGCAATCTTACATCTGGTAGATGATTTTTGCTATACTGTAAAATAAAAGATGGGTAATTAAATTATAATCTATGTCATGGATGTCAAACGGGCAGCCAAGGGTTGGATGCGTCATGTTCAGACCATGCCCATCCTGGGAAAAACATCACGAAACATCATGTGATGGCAACATGACACCACGAGCTTGACATCCAAAATCTACATAGTTTGATAAAAATGTAACTCATGTTAAAATTTATCATATTGAGTTCAGAACCTTTTGTCTTTCCTTGAATAAAAGTCTGAGATTTCTGGCAACTTCTTTGGGCTGAAGTTATAAATCTCATAAGCATGCTCTGGGAGAAAGTATTTCCATCTGTTAATTTTTTACTTTACTCTTTCCTTTTGGATCAAGTAAGACAATTAAATTTTGTTTCTCATTTAATAGCTAGAAGAACAAATGAGCTTTAGCCTTGCCATTGCATTCACAATAGTTTGTGGTCTAATCAGGCTGATAGAAAACAAATAATCACTGTGGAATTGGATTATTGTCTTCATATTCTTTTGTGTGTGTGAGGGGAAGAGAAATGGAGGGAGGAAGAGAAGAAATTTGAAGGAAGTAATATTGAAAGTTCAAAAACCAAAATGTAGCAAAATACATCAATGTGTGAAAATATGCTTTGATATCAGACTACATTGATATGTGGCCTGAATAAATGGTTTAACCTTCTTCAAATAAGCTTCATGACATATTGCTATCTGCTAATTAATTGCAGTTTAAGCCTTCGTTTATAGGATAGATATAGAAGTCAGTTCAAATATTGACAATCCCAAAATCATTCTCACCAATCAAACTGATCACTTGTGAACAACTGAAATCCTATCCAGTCCTGTCCATTGAGAACATTTAAACAAATGTTTAAGTGTTCTCAGTAGTTATACTTAATTGTGGAATTTTTATGTGGGGAAGGGGGAGAGAGAAGTATTTGATTTAAGTTAAGTCTAAAGCCCATGTCACACTGGCCAACGGATACAAAAAAGACACAGCGGACGAGCAAAATGTTCCATCCGTTGTTATCCGCTCTCAAAAGGGGCAAAAATTTGCATAGCCAGAGCGGATAACACGGACGTGGGGAGGACGCAGGGTGGATGCAAAGCGGATGCGGAACGGAAGCCCAGCGGA
>BHFT01064827.1:0-38501 GCA_004320025.1 Laticauda laticaudata | reverse complement strand
AACCTGAACAGCACACATGTAAGTACCCATGAAAGCTTAAAAAAACAAATATATTCATAAGAAATACATTAGTTTGTAATCATTTTTAGAACTTGACTATTGCACGCCTATTTATTTATTTGAGGGCTGTGTTAATTAGTGCAAATTATATGCTTCATTATTATTTTTATATGTCTTACTAAGTTATATTTGAGGTAATGATAACAAACATGCTATCTATTCACTAATTTAATCAGTTTTAATATAATTTTAACAGGACTAAGCATTGCACTTAATGGAATTTCTGAAAATATTTGGTTAGATATTTTTAGATGCATATTTTGAAATGATTAATAACATTTTAAAACTTTTATTTGTGGAATTATCTGTTCCTTATCAATGTCCCATTTTCACATATAAGAACTATTTGTATAACCTAGGGATAACATATCCATTTCTTACCATAAATGTATGAAATGCCAACAAGTTCAAAGATGGCTATTATAACAAGAGAATAAGATGCTGCATAGGTGTCCACAAGCTGCAACATGTACATCCCACCCTAAAATTAAAAATAAATAGTTATTAATAGAAATACCACTTGACATTAGGATTCAGTCAGCAGGAACCCAGCTAATAATTGCAGTAAGAAAAAAGTACAATTACTGCTATTTTGTCACCAAGCCCCATCTCACTATGAAAATACTCTATCTTCTATCTTTATTTTTTATTTATTTATTTCTCTGGAATGCCTTGAGCAATTTCAACCAAACTTGGTACACAGATGACTTACCCTCTGGAAACAAATACTGTGGGGGTAAGACATCCCTAACACCCCTTGCCGGGAGGCGGGGGGGAGGTTGCCTTAAAATGGCTTCTGCCATAGTAACGGCTTCACAGAGCTCCCTCTTGTGGACGAATAGAAGAATTGCATGACAGACAGTATAACAGTGTAAGTTCCAACTACAGGATTTTCCTGTCTCATACAGGATTGGGATAAATAAATACCCAGGCGATGCCGGGTTATCAGCTAGTGAACTATAACTAGAAATGGGGCAAAATTCACTTAACAATGGTATCGCTTAACAACTTAAATTTTGGGCTCAGTTGTGGTTGTAATTCGAGGACTACCTGTATATGTTTAACAGGGCCTTCAGAACAGTCATACATTTTCGTGATCAGTGAAACTTCTTTGCACTTTTTCTGGAGTTAATCTATTCTTAGAGCTGGTTTTTCTAATTGTCAGATCTGGTTAATCAGCACATAATGCAATATATGTTTACCTGAGTGATCATAGGAAAACCCATGATGAAAAAGGAAATGCAGCATCCAAGAGTGAACAGTGGCTTGTGGGTACGTAAATACTTTGGAAATTCATCTGAAACAGACGTCACTATGGTTTCAATAGTGGCAAACTGAAATGCCAAAGAAGAGAGAAAAAAAATCAGTAGCAATCAATGAGTAAAACAGATTTCTTGTTAGTTTGAACATCACACTTTAAGGAAAATTCCTTCTCTCACTAAAATGTTTCTGCTTTGTCCACTTAATATTTCACAGATTAAAAATTAGGAATAAATAAATTATATTCATGAGAAACCTAAGTAAGTATTTTTAAAGGAAAATATTAATGTAGTGCAGATCATTTGCTACAGTGGAAAGTTAAGATAAAAAAAGTTGAGAGAATAGAATAGAATAGAATAGAATAGAATAGAATAGAATAGAACAGAACAGAACAGAACAGAATAGAATAGAATAGAACAGAACAGTACAGAACAGAATAGAATACCTTTATTGTCATTGCATTCCACGAATACAATGAAATTTGAAAGCTACTCCAGCACAGTGCCCCAAACCATTATAATAATAATAGGACTAAATCACAAATGCACTGTTTGATTCAAGACAATTACTGCCTTGAAAAAGAAACTGTTTCTCAATCTATTAGTCCTCATTTTAAGGCACCTATAACGCCTCCCTGATGGTAACAGATCAAAATATGAATGACCAGAATGAGAATGGTCAGTGGAGATTTTTAGTGCTCTAGAGAGGAGTGTAGTCTTCGCAATCTCTTCCAAAGAAGAAAGAGAGCAAACAATGATTTTTTTGTGCTGTGTTTATAACTCTCTGGAGCATCTTTTTATCCACTACAGAGCATCCAGCATGCCACACCGTTACACAGTATGCCAAAATGCTCTCGATGGTAGACCGGTAAAAAGTAACCAGCAGCTTCTCAAAATCTCAAAATCATGGGTCATTCAAGTGATTTACAGAAGCAGTTTTCATCTTAAGCATTAACTATCCAATTTCACCACATTGTTTCTTCCTGATCTCGTCATTCTCTGTGTTTATGATTTCAGCCTTTTTAGAACAATATTGCAGGTGTCTATACATTATCCTATTCTCCTCATTCAACAAGTTGATCTAAATACTTTTTTAGACTTCCCATTCTTCCATTTTGCTCCAGGCTTTATCTGGATTTCCTTCAGTTTGAAGCATGTGAATGATATGCTTCATACAGTTCTGATTAATATTCATTGACCCCCTTTTTATACATCATTTAACAACTGGCTGTAATTTGATCATTAGTCAATAGAGACTATTAGTTTATTTATTTTTTATTTGATTTTGATAGCCACCCATCTCAGCAAATGACTTCGGGAGGCTTGCAATTCAGAAACATATATTATACAATTAAAATCTTAAAACATAAAAACACTAAAAAAAAAACTTCTAATTTGAACACATACAAAGTATAACATCTGACCTGTTAACAATATAGCCAGGAGGCAGGTCATTGTCTCATATAGCGCCCTAGGCTTGGGAGCATAGCAATGTCTTTAAAGCTTTATGAAAGGCTAACAGGTGTGGGGCCATTCTAATCTCCAAAGGGAGGATGTTCCACAGAGCAGGGGCTGCTGCAGAAAAAATGTGTATTCTAGATCCTCTCAGCCTACATTCTTTGGCTGACAGGATCTGCGGCATGGCCATCCTATTTGGTCTAATTGGATGGGTAGACATTCTTGGGAAAAGTGATACCCTAGTTCCAAGCCATTAGTTATTTATAAACTAAAGGCAATTATAATAACCTCAGAATAAATGTTGGTTCTAACCCTGTATAAATGAATCCAGTGTCACTTACTTCTAAGAAACATGTATAGCATCATCTGTTGTACAGTTGCTAAATTTATCAGAAAATCTGTGCTGGATCCCAGCCTGCAACTACTTAAATTAAAATATTAATTCAATGTATTGTTTACACTCTGAACTTTTAATGAAAAAACAGGAAGTTAAATATAAAAAAAAAGATTTATCTACCATTGTGTCCAATCCAAGTGTAAGAAGCATCAAAAAGAAGATTATAGCCCAAAATGGGGAAAGTGGAAGCCTAGTTAAGGCTTCAGGATATACCACAAATGCAATGCCAGGACCTAGAATCCAAAACAAAATAGTCAGAAATCATATCAATAGCTTAAGTAAGAGGTATCCTTTGAATTTGGGGGGAGGGGGGGGGTCATAGTGAACCCAAAAAATCCATTTCAATTTAAGATGACAACTTTTAAAAGGCAATTTCCCACTTTCCAATTGAATAGTGCATTATAGGGTCACAGGATGTAGTATTCGAATCATACATTTTGAGCATAAGCAATCTCCAGAAAAATCTACCTTTTCACAGAAAGGGGATGGCAAAGATCATTATTAGAACAGCAGGGAGTTTGCTATATACCCATTAAATACAAATATGCCCCAACTGTGAAAGAGAATGTGACATAGTGAAACATTTTGAGAAATGTTTGTGACTCTTCAGAGTACACCCTATTTTATTCTATCTTATTGATGCCAAACTTGCAACAAAGAAACACTATTCCTCTTTAAAATATTTGTCTTCTTAATTGCGCTCCCACTTGTTTCATTTACTATACACAAATTCCTTCCAAACTTGAACAATGGTTGGCTTAGCAAAGCTACTGCATTGGGTATTTCAACCCAAAACATCTGGTAGGCAACAGATTTCCCTTTCCTGAGTTTTCCTATTACTCTGTAATATGCCACTGCCAATTTATTTTAGCAAAGCAAGAGTTAATTTCACAATCATTATATATTTTCCAAAAATGTTGGAAAACTCTTGTCAAACATAAAATAATGCTTGAAGACTTTTTTTTTATTACTGGTGTGAGGCAATGCAAGAGGCTGACTTTAAAGCCTGCTGTTAACTGTGAGTTTTTCTTGGCAAGAAGGCTTAGGGGATGTTATATATTCATGAACATGCTCTTTCATCTCTTGATTAAAGATTTTTTTTTCTTGACTACTACAGATAAAATGCTGCTTGCAATAGCTTCTTGCACGTTTGGAAATTAAATTAAGGAATCAAAATAATGAGTTTCTAGAATTCATCATACTGTGGGAAAACCTAATTGCAGGAAATGAAACTGCAAATCTCTCTTGATTGGGATCCTTTAAATTAATTTCATGGAGAGATGGAGGTTATGACCACTGACAGTTAGATATAGATAAGGGCAATTGTTAGGCTTCAATAGCCATCTGGGAAAAGACAAATATTATCCCTTTACAAAATTAACTCACAATTCAAGCAACAATTCAAATAGTACTGGAATAACTGGAATTTTTCCTTTTGGGACAGCCATATCGTATAAATATCCACCAAATTTGGTTATTTGGAATTTCAAAGCATACATATAATCATACTACAGAAGAACTTTGGGCCTTAAGAAAAGGTTGCTATATGTCTGCTTTCATTCTCTGAGCTTCTGAATCACATGAATTCAAACATCTTAGTTCTGTTCTAGCAATTTATCCTTTAGCAAATTCTATTGTGCTTCTGTTTTGAATCAAAAGCCTACCTTATCAGGTTGTTTTGAAGTTTTATGCATTAATGTACAATTTTTGCATCATTACAGCTTTGTGGTTGTCTGGATTCGGAAGCACTTAAACTGTACTGAAGCCCCTTTTGGAAGCTGAATCTAAAACTTTCACATTCACCAAAATGCTCCTGAGTTTTTATATCTTATTTGAAATCCTAGAGATTTTGAAGCAACTTTAAAACTTTTCTGATTCACCAAACTAGACGAGAGTCATTGGGAAGGAACTAAGATATACATGCTGCTTTGCACTTTTGCACGTATCACTTTAAAAGAAATAATCATTGAATTTAATGCGGTCATACTTCCTGAAAAGCATCTACAAATGGTGCTTAACATAAACTTACTCATTAGCTGTATTAACTGTTTTATGGTTTTATTTAGCATTTAATGACACTGTTTAACAATGGATCAAGTGAAATAGATTTGTTTAGATAGGTCAGTTTTGAAAGAGGCATCCACATTTCTTCTCATGAAATACAACTCTTAGAAACTGAAGAATCTGAATGGAATGGTTGTCCAAAATTAATAATGCACATTTGTATTAAATCATTCATATCCAAGGAGTGGCACATGGGCCTCATGCTGCCCTGGACTGCTAGTAATGCGGTCCCACAAGATCATAAACTTCTAACATTATTTATTCTCATATATACATTAACTATATAATTTATACACAGCCCAAGATAATTCCTGTTCACTCAGCGCAAATCAGGCAAGCCAAAAGTTGAACTCCCCTATTTTCAATAAAGAATTATGAGTACCTCTTTCAAGAAATAAGTTGCAAATTTAAAATGATACGCTCGCAAAATGGACAATTTTTGCATGTGATGTGTGATGACATGAAGGTTTATACATGTTTTCCCCTGGATCTCATGAGTAACTTGTTTCTGAACCTTGGATCATTGCAGGTTTTAGAGCAAATGGCTGCAATCTCTTCTGTCACTTCTGTCTTCTGTCACTGCTGAAATGTTTTACAGAAGCACAGAAAGAGCAAATGCTTACAGGTACAGTAATTCAGCTTAGACTGGCCCAACATTTTTTAACTAGCTCTTCAATATGTAAAGTCCCCATTGTCTGCACCTATTAAATAAATTATTAAGTACTTAATAAATTATTAAGGAAGGTTTTGAGAAGTCCAAAAGTGGTTTAGGAATAGAGCCCATAAGACAATTTTCCCAGTGATGAAATATTTATAGCTTAAAAATCACATTATCAAATGTATGTACATCACCAAGATCATTTGCAAACTTTAAAATTCAAATTATGTTTTGATCAATTTGACAGCAAAGATAAAAGAATCAGTTCCCTTCTGATTCAACACTGACAATTTTCAGTTGTGCCCTAAATAAATAAGGGAATTGTATTATGTCTCATTGCATTAAAGAATCAGTCCAAGGAAGCACTCATCTTAGGAAAGGATTGCGATCTTACATGGTTCAATCTGTCGATATATGCAGTAAGACAGCCTATACAAGAGATGAATGGGAAAGTAGGGTTTTGAGTGCAGCTTGATTCATAGTTACTTCATGGACATGCCTATATAGTTTCCTTAGCAACCAAACAGAAGTAGTTGGCTTCTTTCTTTTTCAGGATATCTTTTTCTCACTGACCTATAAATGTAATATTTCCTGATGGGAGGAAAATGACTAATTTCTTTGTTGTCCTCAGAGCAAGTAAAGGAAACTATCCCAACACAGATATTGCCTGAATCGCTTCTACACAAAGCAGAGATAGGCATGGCATGTTATCCTTTTACTTAGACACAACCATTCTTATTGTAGCATATGTTTCAAGGTGTTCCAAGTTGTACCATTTTGCCCAGGTGATTCATCTGCTCTAATTCATAGGTATGTGCAGGATATCTTGTACAAAAGAAACCAGAACAAAATCAGTACCACCCAATAATGCAAGATTTTTTAAAAAATATGAAAAACAGAAGATCCTACCTTGGTCTGCAACATCTTCAATATCCACTTTGAGCTCATTTGCCATGAATCCAATCACTGAAAAGATGACGAAGCCTGCAAATATACTTGTGGCACTGTTGGTACAAGTTACTATCAAGGTGTCCCTAAAGAAAGGAAGGCAAAAGAAAATATATTTACCAGATTTTTGTATTGATTAATAATGATATAGTAGGTAATGTGTACTGAGTATGTAACTGTAATGTCACACTAACGACATACCAATATTTAATAAGTTTGATACGAAATACTATTTATTTATTATTTATTCATTCCATTTGGATAGCTTTTTGTTCAACAGCTGATCCTGGGCAGTGAACAATATTAAAATACAAAATAATAACAACTAAATGCAGGAGCAGGGCTATGCATAGGGTGGGTGCTGCAGCAGAAACAGAGGTGGTATTCAGCAGGTTCCACCCAGTTCTAGAGAACAGGAAGCAGAAATTTTGAGTAGTTCAGAGAACTAGAAAATACCACCTCTGACTGGAGATTTTACAGTATCCTTCCCCTACCACTCCTACCAAGCCATGCCCATAGAACCAGTAGTAAAAAAAAAATGAATCCCACCACTGAGCAGAAAGGTTCACTTTCTGTGCCCTGCCAACTGGCATTCCTTAAGCCATGGGACCCTAAACATGCCTATCCTGCCTAACTAGTTTGAACAAGCAGTTATAACTGGGAAGAGATTCTCCCTTAAGTAAAGCAGTCCCAAGCCATTTAAAGGTGAGAAGTAGTGCCTTGATTTGAGCCTGGAAGCTAATATAGCTCACAAAGTACCAGTGTTACATGCACTAAGTAACCAGTGACATCTACTACCCATGCTGTTACCAGTTAAAGCTTCCAAATGCTCTTCCAGGACAACCCAATGTAGATTACATTTCAGTAATCCATACAAGATATCACAGGGGCATGAGTAATAAGTTGGGTGTCCAAGTCCCAGAACAAGTACAACTGGTGTACAACTCACATTCTAAATAACAACACTCCTACCCACAAAAAAGCTACACTAATAAAAATAATTTAATTCACTTTATCAATGTAGACATTTTACAATATGGAACTGATGCTTTTAAAGACAGCGTACTTCTAAGACAGAGATCACTAATTCCCGATTTCATTGTGTAATTCAATTCAAGTATTTCACTATTAGCAGCAACAGCATAAATCTTAAATTTTTAAATTTAAATTCTTAAATTTTAAAACAGGAAAAATAATAACCCTAGTACAAAACCTCACAATACCTAGAAGAACATACTGTAAATTTTAGATGGACCTTATCAAATAATGGAACTGATCACTTATAAGCATTTAAGATGAAAGATTCAAGTGAAGATCTCTGTATGGGGAACTATATTATACTATATAACTAAGAAAACTTTTGAGATAAAATAGTATGTTCTTATAGTGACTTCAGTTTTTCCCGTCCTGTACCTTCTTCGTAAGTTACCCAGTTTTAATGCAAGTAAGGGGCACCAGATTGGAAATACTACTTTGGGTGTTACTGCTGAATGCTAAAACTCCAGATTCAAGTGTCTAATCAGCATCCCATTACTAAGCTGCTTCAAGAACAAACTTGTTGTATACAGAAAAATGGTGAGTTGTGCACACATAGTAGATCACTGAACAGAAAATTCAGTCTACATAATCATTAAATGCATGCTTCAGTAATTTAATGCTTATAAATGCTTAATAGTTCCTAAAAGCTATCAGGAAGAAGATCATTCTGATCAGAGTGTAGAATGCATTCCAATGGGTCAACATTGCTATGGAAAAGCAGTACTTTCTAACTTCAGCTCCCCTGGCATTTATGAAATGTAGGACAACACAGAACTTCCTCCCACAAGATCTAATAGGTTGGGCTAATTCCAGTTAGAGGAGATAGACTTTCACTTTGATACTTAGGGTCCAAGTATCAAAGGGCTCTTTAAATTTAGCTTAGAAAAACTGAACCAGTGCAGACCCTGGAACATACAGTGTAGAACAGCATCATATATATAGTACATTGCAATAAGTCTTATGGCTGACAATGAGAACATGAGTTACTGTCATTAGGTCCTCCAGTTAAAGACATGTAATGGCATACCATTCAAAGTTGTACCATGATCTCCATCTGCTATTAAATAGGAGATATGTGGCCAATTGATGAGATTCCCAAATCCTGAACCTACTCCTAAAACAAATTCAGGCAGTTCTCAATTTACAACTATTCATTAGTGACTATTCAAAGTTCCAAACAACACTGGAAAAAGTAATTTTATTATCATTTTTCACACAACGGTTGTAGCATCCCTATGTTCATGTGATCAAAACTTGGAGGAATGGCAACTGGTTCATATTGACAATAGGTTGCAGTGTCCCAGGGTCATGTGATCACTGTTGTGACTTTTTGATAACCAGAGTCAATAGGGAAGCCAGATTGACTTAACAATCTGGCTTGTTAAGAGTTACTAACTAACAACTGCAGGGATTCACTTAGCAACTGTGGCAAGAAAGGTCACAAAATGGGACAAAACTCAACAACTGTCTCACTTAGCAACAGAAATTTTGGGGTCAGTTGTGATCATAAGTCAAGGACTACCTGTAGTCTCTTTCTAAAGGCATCACTGGTGTTACAGGAGGCATATGAGTGGCAGCTCTGTCTTACTTGGGCTTCATCTGAGCATGTTCTTATCCATCCAGACTGTCAGAGTCTCCGGTCTCAGAACAGAATATCAACAGCATCTCCCACACAGAGGAATAACAATACCACTTAGACTTATATAACGCTTCACAGTCCTCTCTAAGCAGTTTACAGAGTTAGAATATTGCCCCCAACAATCTGGGTCCTCATTTTATCAACCTCAGATGGATTGAAAGCTGAGTCAACCTTGAGCCTGGTGAAATTCGATCTGCCAAATTGAAGGCAGCTGGCAGTCAGCAGAAATAGCCTGCAGTACTGCACCATCACAGCTTATTCCTCCACTGGGGAAGATTATAATCAAAATATTACTGGTACCATAGCCCAAATTACTGGATGGTCTGCACCAACAGTTTCATGTAGCTTTTAGAGAGCAGGAGAATAAGGACAAACCTTTGCGGTACTCCATTAAGTGGGAGACCACTGATTCCATCTGTCCTCCCCACTAGAAAAATCTGAAATATCTGCAGATAATAGGATAGAAACTACTGCAAAGTATTGCCCCAAATCTTTGCAAACAGTGCAGTAAGATACTATGCCTAATATTATCAAAAGCTGCTGAGTTATCTGAAAGGACAAAGGGAGATCCATGTCCCAACCCAGGTCATCCACAAAAGTTGGACTTCAAAATCTCCCATAAAATCATACTCTAAATCTAGAGTAAATCTCTAAATCATACTGAACCTCCCCCCCATACCAGTAATCAATTTAAAATTGATTGGAAATGAAAAATTCCTTTTTGCTCCCCATATCTGAATTCAACACCTGTTTAGCCATACCGTGTCTGTTTTGTTAAAAAAAAATCCATGACAAGTTTGTTTACATAATAAATATGTACCATATTCCTTATAGAATTATATTCCTTCAATATAAACAGAACAACATTGATACTGTCCACATTTTAACAACATATTAAAATAAATACATTATTTTTGTCTTGTCCTTCATTACCATGATAAACATACATCTGTGCATACATGAAGCATGCACTGATTCTATCTCAAAGCAATGCACATTTTTTCATACTAGACACAACTGCAGTGATATACCAAGAGGAATAAGGAATTCAAATAAAGGGTTTTTTTACCTTCTTGATACCGCAAAACAAAACAACATATCATTGTCAAATTGATTATTATTGTTCACAACAATGTGAAGTCACAGCTGCCAATTCTATAAATGCTATTGGCTTTCATACACTGAGTTCTTCCCAATAACCCAATGTAGAACATATCAGCATAGCATATACATGGGCTTTACAAATGACAGATGTCAATGTTGTCAATATGCAGCTTTTCTAAGTAGTATCCAAGATTTTTAGGTATGACATCCAATGTGCTGATAATCACTGGGACCATCAAAATTTCAATTTTCAGATCTTAATGCTTGGTGAACTTTTCCAATTCTTTGTCTTCTGTTTTACTATCCCCTAGTAATGCCTCATCAACTGGCATTTAATGATGATCATGATCCCAATGATTTACTCAGACAGGCCTTGGAATTCCTTTCTTGAGCCCATACTGTTTTTCTCTATTACTTGTTATTGGATTGTCTTGTTATTCCTAATTTGTGATTTTAAATTGTGCAAACAGGAAGGAAAGTATATAAACATTTAAATTTACAAGAAAACAGAGAGAGAAGGATGAAGGATCAGCTTTTCAGCAGTTAAAGCAATTGTTCTCAGTCATATATTGGCTTATCAATTAAATTATATCAAATAATCCATTCTTATGACATTGGGAACTTTTTTTTTTATCTGAGTTTGGAATTAATGCAACTACCAGAATTATTACTGTGTTACCAATACCATAAAAATAATGGTACAGTAATTATACAAGTGAAAATCACAATTTATCTTTGCTGCTTCAGAGCGTTCCTGACCTATTTCTCAATTACAAAGATTTCTTTAACAGAGATTATCCTTGTGCTACATTTCATGCTGCTATCCTTGACTCTTGACACTCCTCTAGATTGCTTTCAACGCAGCCTATCTATAATTAGGGAAGCCATTCAGGAGGAAATAGGATACACTAACCCAGAAGTCTCATGATTTCTGAAGCAGGGCTATCAGATCTGCAGTGTAAATATCCATACAACACTAAACAAAGCTTTTGAGTTCCATCCTTCTTTTGCAACTGGTGTCTGGTAGTCTTATTTTGAGATTCTGGTGACAGATTGATGCTACAGATGCAGATAAAAATGATGACCTCAAACCTAGTTCCAGAGTTACCTGGATTTATCTTTGCCATATTAATTATTAGGAAAACATTGGTGAATGTTCATGAGTTACCTGTATAGATTGTTATGGAATTTGTTATAGGAAGACAGAGTAATCAGACCACCCCATGCAGCAGATAAAGAGAAAAATATCTGAGTAGCAGCATCTTTCCACACCTTTAAAAAAAAAAAAGATAAATAGAAAAAATTAGGAACTGTTTTTTTTAAAGAAAGAAAAGACATAGCAATAAAAAACAGTTAATGTGGTTATAAATAAGGCTATCAAGCATGCCATATGTAGGTTGTGTGGCAATATGATGAATCAGACTGCCCCAATAGGAGAATCCAGGAGATATCTTCAGGAACAGATATCTAAATGGAACAGCTTGCCCTCGGAAGTTGTGGGAGCGCCATCAATTGAGACTTTCAAGAAGAAATTGGACTGCCATTTGTCAGAAATGGTGTAGGGTCTCCTGGTTCAGCGGGGGGTTGGACTAGATGACCTACAAGGTTCCTTCCAACTCTGATTATCTGTTATCTGTTATATGAAGCCAACATATGACTTGAAAAGGTAAAGTAAAAAGCAAAAATGCTGTTTTCACTAATGAATCTAATTCTTTTGAGATATATGCATGACTCCCAATGTTTATATAGTTCCAGTATATAACATATATCCTAGAGTTAGCTTCTTTTATGAATGAAGGCAAATATACAGTATGTATCCTAGGATAATGTTGCCAGATCCATTCTGGATTAGTCACCGGAACCAGAGATTTAGTCTTCCAAGCTTTTGGACTTGTGTTGGAACCTATCCTCAGGGAACTTCTTTCTAGCAGAATGTGTGTTTTGGGCTATTCTATGTGTATTATTATGTGGTAGCTGGTTATGTGTGGCTTTTTAGTTGTTTGGGGTGTTAATGGCTGGCTATTAAGCTGTTGGTGGTTGTTTCCTTGTGCTGCCAAACTCTTGGCTTCCTAAGTATATGACAAGTTGGTGGTAAATCAACACTCCTGTTATTGGGCAAGAGGCCCATTTCCCAGGCTTCAACCATTTTCCCAGCTATTTTTGTCTCTGCTAAGCTAACAATCTTAGTAGCTCTAAAATTTCAAAATTTTCAGCCAACAGGAGTTCTGATTTACCACCAGCCTATTACATACCTTGGAGCCAAGGAAACGCAACCAACCAGACGTCGACACCCCAATCAAGAAAAGCCACATACAACCAGGCATTGCATAAATGCTACACATAGAACAGCCCAAAGCACACATTCTGCTTGAGAGAAGTTCCCTGAGGATGGGCTCCAATATGTGTCTGGAAGCTTGGAAGATTAAATATTTGGTCCCAGGAACAGATCCTAAAATTTGTTTTATTTTCACACAGAAGTATTATTATGATACATACTTTCTAACTTGCCTTTACATTGTTATTCATCATGCAATTTCAACAGTGAATAATAGAATCATTAAAACAATCACCCTATATAAATGCATAATGCAGAGTTATTAAACAATAAAGCCAATAAAATCCATTGTATTAGAAGCAATAATAAAAAACTTGGCAGATAAAGCAACAAAAATATATAAAAAGCTGAAACTAATAAAATAATGTCAATCCAATACCTAAACTCATCTAGGTAATACCAGGTGAAACTTTCCAGGGAGATACAAGCCTCAGAAGAAGAAAATATATTTAATCATCACTTGTCTAATTTTTGGAGGATGTGGTAACTAAAGAATGTGCTCTATGAACAATTTTTACAATTAAAAACATTCATATGGAAGAAAAATATTTTAGATACATCAGTCCCAAAACAAATAAATACATTTTCTAATAGTTAAAATTAACACTGTGAATTGTACCCAGTAAGTGGGCATATTTTTAAAATGCTGTTACATCTTATGTACATTTCAAAGCCAGCTTCCGATACACCACTATAGTAGCCCTTCTATATATTATTAGGACATAATGGCATAATCAGTAGCATACTTAATTGTTCCTTATTTGACACTTGAGATTAGTTATAATGACAAACCAGATCTTCAGCCTTCCTCAAGTATCTATTTCAGGTTGTTCAGGCTATCCTACTGTGCTACCTTATCATAGTAGGGAGATGTTTCTAGAAGGGATGAGGAAAGGATACAAGTAGTGTATTTCCAGCAGGATCATTCATTCTACAAAGCTCATATAAGATGCCCAGATAAAGCAAGCAGACACCTATATTGGGCATCAGCAAAGTAGGGGGATGCTGGAAGCAGATGAGTATTTTAGTGACCGCAGCAAAGGCATCACTTCACGTGCAGGAGAAGGTAATGGTAAAACACTCCTTTATTTTTACCAAGCAAGCCACATGACTCAAAAATATGAAATGATTGATGATATGATGTCAGATGATGGGCCTCTCAGGCTGGATGGCACTCAACATATTAATGAGGAACAGCTGAAGATCTTTTGGAGAATTAATGATGTTTATGGTGCGGCTGAATTAAACCCTTGGACATGTCTATTTGTTGATGCTGCCACACACAAAAAGAAAATCCAAAGCTACAAAGACAGAATTATAGAAGGAACATAGAACATAAGAAGCATGAATACAAGAAAGTTCAGCATACTGAAAGATAACTACAGAATGACATCATTTGGCCTCAGCAAATTGAGATGGACTTTTGACACAAATAAATATATACATGGACAACAACAGATGGAGTGCATAAAAATTAAACTGATTATATTATAGCTTGAAGGAGGTGGAAGAGCTCAATAATAACATCAAAAAGATGTTCACAGATGTTATCTGTGAACAGACCACAAACTGTTCATGTGCAAGTTCCATAATATGACCTTGAGCTTATGCCCACCATTCTCGAGATTATCAAGAATCACTCTGTAGTCTGAATCTCATTAACAGAGAACCAGAGGAACTGTGGAATGAGCTTAAATAAGTCATTAAGAATAAAAGTGAAGAGAGATTGCCAAAGATGAAGAAACAGAAGAACTCAAACTCAGAACAAACTGTGGAAATTGCCAAGACGAAAAGAGAAGCCAAGCTCAAGAAAGACAAAAATCCAGAAAGGGAATTTATAAAGAATTTCAAGAGTTATTAGAAGAGACCAAGAAGCACTGTTACAATGGCATATCTAAAGACACTGAAGATGAGAAAAGACATAGAAAAACAGGAAGCCTTCCAAAAACACTCTCAAATCAGAAGGCTCCATCCTTGAACTGTATGCTAAAGCACATCAGTGGACCGGTAATAACCAATGTAAAGAAAACCAAACAAAGATGGAATGAATATTCTGAATACTGTTCAGTACAGATGTTAACATCCAAGACATCTCAGAACATATTCCCTCAAGAACCTTTAATACTAGAAGATATCGTTAGCTTAGCACTTTGCTCATTGACCAGTTGAAAGGCTACAGGGCCTGAAAGATACCGACTGAAATATGACAAGAAACAGATGTAGAATTCGTAAAGAGTTTAACTAAACTATGCAGGGGTGGGATGCTACCAGTCTGGCTCAGACCTATAGAATCGGTAGCTCTGAAGAGCAGCAGACACTGGACTGATTCAATGTCTGCTGCTCTGTTTGCCCAGCTGCCCTCCTGGGCTCTTACCTGTCCTTTATTTTCTGCTTTTTCAACCTCAGCTGCTTTGCACAGCACAGCTGAGGTTGAAAAAGTAGGAAAGAAGAGGATTTTCAAACGCTGCATACCTGCATGGGGCACTTGTCAGCTGTCCAGGCAGTACAGTTGAGGTTTTTAGGGAAATGGTCTATATGCACGCAAAATGCACTCTCACCAGGGGTGGGATTCTACCTGCAGGAGAACTGGCAAATCATGCCACTGGCTGGTCCCGCCCCACCCCGCCCACTCACTCCTTACCTGGCATGCATGCCATCAAACTTGCCTACTAAGTTGCTATTTTTCCTTTTTTTTCCTGATCATCAGCTGTTCTGCTGTGTCAGGAAATTTAGATTAGCTAGAAAGCAGGAAATCATCAGATTTCTTGCTTTCTAGTTAATCTAAAAGCAGTGCTCAGCCTGAAACTTATATTATTCAGTGCAGACTCAGACAGCAGATGGCAGAAATATAGATCACTAAGTGAATCTGTGATTCTGTGAGCAACTCAATCTGCCTGCCTGGTCTACCTGATTTTGGGTAAAAGTTGCTCTTTTTTATTAAAAATTCAATATTTACATACATTGTGTGTTGTGAGTTAATTTTGTGAGCTTGCTTACAAGCAAATTTTATGTGACAGACTCAGGTAGCAGATTGCAGAACATAGATCTCTAAGTGAATCTGTGATTCTGTGAGCAACTCAATCTGCCCACCTGCTTTGCCTGATTTTGAGTAAAAGTTGCTCTTTTTTTATAAAAAATTCATTATTTACATAAATATTTATAATATTTACATACATGCCATGCCCAGCCAGTCACATGAGCCACACCCACAAATTAGGCCACATCCACAGAACTGGTTGTTAAGAAATTTGAATCCCACCCCTGAAGCTATGCCAGCAAAACTGGAAAATGACACATTGATTTACCGTTTGGAAGAACTCAATCTACATTCTAATACCAACAAGGCTGGCTTAATAGAGTGTGCAAACTATCACATACTATTGTTATTATTATATTATGTTACAATATCCTTAATTTCACATGCTAATAAAATAACACACACACACACACTCATTGTAGTGGTGCAAATCCTATCCATAAATCAGGAAGCCTTAGTACAAACTGAATATGTTGAAACAGATGGACTCCAAGTCAGCAAATGAATAAAACAAACCTGTGTACTAGTCTTTTTTATTTAATCTACATGCTGAATATACAGTATATTAAGAGAAACTGGATTTGGAAGAAGATGAATGTAGTTTAAAATCAGACATAGAAGCATCAATGATCTGTGCTATGCCTCAGATAATCACCCTGGCAACCCAAAGCTGTCAGCACATAAGAATATTACTGGAGAGCATGATTGATGACTCTTGGCTATGGATGTGTCCCATTGGAGACATCCAGGGGGTGGGGGGAAGACCAGGGTCAAGGGAGAAATGAATGGTGTATTTTAGTGTTGGTTGTACCCAGCAAACACCAACATGGCCATTCCATTCCAACACTAAACCATTTTTAATGGTTACTAAACCATTAACCAACACTAAACCATTTTTTTTTACTCTGAGAGACGCGACTAGAGATTTATGATTTGAATGGGAGTGGATTTGTTGGAGCCTTGACAGACAGCTGACACTAAAAACATCATTCATTTCCCCTTTGATCCTGGTCTTCTGAAGGAACCAATAACATTGATCAGCTCTCATTTTTTTAAAATTTATTGTTTTATTGCTTTTTAAATTGTGACAAATGGGAAAAAACAAAAAATTAAGAAATACATCAAAACAAACAGAAAATAAGCTGTCATAAACATTCATAGCACATAATGCTTTCTTACTCAAAAATAACTCTATATTTGGCTTTATTCCATTATAGTATTATATTTGGAATAAGCTTACCATAATAATAAGCTTACCATAGCATCAATTAATTTCTCCCATTTAGGTGTGATGAAGTACCACATTCCAGCCCCAGCTCCTGGCAGGGTAACTCCTCTGATAAGTAAGATGATAAGCACTACATATGGGAATGTAGCAGTAAAGTATACCACCTAGGGAAACATAAAGAGATTATGTAACTATTCATTATGATTGACTGAAGAATGTATTTACAATTACACGTATTTCTGTGCTACTGCAATCTAAGCCAGTCTCAGCAGCTTACATAGAAAAAAAAAGTTCTACGTAAAAAGTTAAAACATCTATGGAAAAAAATAAAAGTAAAATCACTGGATTATTGTTTACAGTAAATTGTTGCACAACTTGTTGGTGGCATTTGCTAATGGGAATATAAACAGAAAAATAATAGAATGGTTTGCTAAAATGGTATGATGTATGAAAAGCCCTAAATTAATAAAATAGCAATGTCTGTGGATAATTAATGCAAAAAGTAACTGCAGTTGTATGCCTCTAAAGAATATATCTATTCTCGAAAGGAATATCATCCCTGCAGATAAATGTTAGTACATTAGAGGTACATTTCTCTCTACGCTATAACTACCAAAAGAATGAAAATTACAGTGTTGTCAGTATTCTGGAACAGAAGTAACTAGTGTAAAATATGTCTTTTTTTAGATATGCAATAAATTACATTGTGACTTTTATTCCAGCAAATATTTTCCCACCCATAAAAGATAAACATAAAAAACACATTATCCAAGAGTTCTGTTACATCAAGCAAGCAGAAAACCACTGCTGTCTTCAGGGTCTGGGTATTGCCTGTGTGATTACAAAAGGGCAATTTTTGTCCCCTTTGGCATGTCCTCCTGGATGATTAGATGGTCAGACTCCAAAACAAAACACTACTAAAGCGAGAAACATTCTGTAGATCCAGCAGCCAACTCTGGGGTACCATTTTCAGTGCTGCCAAAGGAGAAATAAAATTAGCAGAGTGTGTTAATCTGATGAGATTGTAGGACAAATGGCAGAGCCTGGAGATAGAGTTAAAAGAGGGATCTCCCTAGAATACCTACATTGCCAGACCTAAATTAAATCCAACTTCCTTTAGATTCCATTGATCCTTATCTAACTCCAAGCAGTGCTACCATTCATTGAGAATATTTCTGTGCATAGGCATGAGTAACAATAGATTAGTTTAACTGGATCCTCAGGTGTGGACCTGAACTTTTGTGCCTGACACAGATTGATAGAAGAGAAAAAAATGAACTTAACACCCACATTAACAAAAATATATCTTGTCTAAATAAACCAAAAATAACTTTCAGGATCCTGAAATGGGGAAAGATACTTGTCTTTAAGAATTAAACTTGCAGATAGTATGACAGGTTTCAGAATGGTTCTCCAAATACTGTTAAATTCTAACATTCATATTACTACTATTTCTGTGTCAGTGGCACTGACATGCTTCCATGTTGAAAGTATCTGCTGGTGACATCACTGTTGCCCTGAAGATGAAGTTGCCTACCAAAGTGGTACCCATTTATCTACTCGATGTCACCCACTTTCAAACTGCTAGGCCAGAAGGAGCTGGAGCACATGACAGGAGCTCACCTCATCCCACTGCACAATAACTGGATCTTGAAAGTAAGCTTGTCAATTGTCAGCCCAGCATTCTAACCTCATGAACCTCCATTCTCTTCTTCTAACATTCATTAAACTAAGCAATAATGGCCAATAATCAAGGATGATAAAAATTATTCTAATAACATCTTAGGAGCAACTGGTTTCCATTTCTAGAATACATGTGTATTCCCACCCTCTTCTTTTTAACAAAGCCTGTTAATATAAATAATTGAACAATATTAATAATAGAAAACATATCTTTTATTTACTCTAGCCTAAAAAAGAAGGTGAGCTAGCACAAAGAATAGAAATAGCCTTAATTCAAGTAATTTATATGTGTGATTCTCAACTGGGTACTTCTTAACATTCGACAAAGTAAACCACAACCTACTTCTTAGTAAGCTAGAAAAAAGTGGAATAGATAACACCACCACTAGATGGACTCACAACTGGCTGACAAACCGTACTCAACAAGTAGTCCTTAATGGGTCTAAGTCTACATGGAGAGGGAAGTAAGCAGTGGGGGCCAACAAAAGTTCTGTCTTAGGGCCCAGGACTCTTCAGTATCTTCATTAATAACTTAGATGAGGGAATAGAAAGGGAACTTACCAAATTGCAGATGATACTAAGCTGGTAGGAACAGCTAAAACCCAAGAAGATAGGCTCAAGATCCAGATGGATCTTGACAGACCTAGAACACTGGGCCTAGGTACTATCTAATAAAATGAAGTTCAATTTAGAGAAAAGTAAAGTCCTACACTTAGGCAAGAAAACCAAAAGTACACATAATAGACTGGGTGAAACCAGGCTCAAATAGCAGTAACTGTGAGAGAGATCTTGGAGTCTTAGTGGACAGCCAGCTAAATATGAGCAGCAGTGTGCAAAGCAGCAAAAAGCTAATGCAATCCTAAGTTGCATTAACAGAGGGATACAATCGAGATCAAGTGAGGCACTAATTCCACTCTAATAAAGCCTCAGTAAGACACACCTAGAGTACTGCATCCAGTTTTGGTCACCAACATTATAAAAAAGATGTTAGATTCTGGAAAAGTACAGAAGAGCAACTAGGATGATTAGGGGACTGGAGACTAAGGCATATGAAAAACAGTTACAGGAACTGGGCTTGGCTAGTCTAGTGAAGAGAAGGACCAGGGGAGACATGATAAGCGGTCTTCCAATATTTGAGGGGCTGCCATAGGGAGGAAGGGTCAAGCTATTTTCTTAAAGCACCTGTAGGCCAGACAAGGAATAATGGATGGAAACTGAACAAGGAGAGATTTAACCTGGAAACAAGGAGAAAGCTTTCTGACAGTGAGAACAATCAACCAATGAACAGCTTGCCCCAGAAGTTGTGGGAGCGCCATCACTTGAGACTTTCAATAGAGATTAGGACTGCCATTTGTCAGAAAATGTGTAAAGGTCTCCCACTTGGGCGGCAGGGGTTGAATAGATTGACCTATAAGGTCCCTTCCAACTCTGATTATCTGTTAAATCTGTTAAACCAGGGAATTGATAGAAACAAACATCTCATTGGAAAGATAACAGCTAATCTTTATTAGCATTATCATTACTAGTTGCATACTTTTTAAGATTTTTGGACTATGATTACCTAAGAATAATATATAAGGACACCTAAGCTATAAAACATTATAAGATATCATTTTATTCTATTCCACTATAAAATAGCACTATTGTATTCTGATTTTCCAAGAGAGCTAATTTTTGGTGCCCCAGTTCATATTTTACCACATATTTTAGTCATATGATAAGCAAATTTCTCTTCTATATATAAAACCTCCCGTCTTTACTTCTCCTGAAAGCCAATGGAATCAAAAAGCCATGCCATGAAAAGGCCATGTATGAAAAATGAGAACTTAAAGTTTAACCAATATGCATATCAAAGAAAAATATTTCACTAGCTTTTCTTGAGCTACCATACACACTGGCAAGTACTAAGTTGCCACAACATTTCTCAAAAAGCTATTGCATATTCCAGTAATGCTTAGATTTTGGTATTGCAAAATATATTCATTTCTGAATTAAAACTAGAAATGGTCTAAAATAATTTCTTACTTTTCCTGATGTTTTTATTCCTTTAGCCAGGGAAGCATAGACAATTGCCCAAGCTAGAAAGAGAGACAGTACCAAAGGCCACCTGATTTCACCAGGATATTCAATTCCTGCAGAAATCTTCAACACAAAGTACCTAAGAGCCAAAATGTCAGTAAGTCATGACCATGTGTGTATACCTAGCATCTGCATTAATTATAGTTGCTTGAGCATTTAAGATTCTATCCCTTTACTTTTTCATTATGATTTTAAAAATAAAAAAATTGAAGCAGAGAACACTTCACAGCCATTAAAAAGTCAACTTACAAAGTCCCATTGTCTTCTAAGATACATCTATCCTATCATCCAATTTAACATCCATGGTAAAAAATAAAGTTAACAAAAAAGGAAGGGGAGGGAAGGGAAACTCTAACTGTCTAAATGATTAGAACACTTCAGCTATTACATAAATGAATTTTATAGCCTTGTGTGAAGTCACTTATTCAGTGACTAGATTCCTCTATCATTTCCAGATCTCATTACTAAGTATGAGCTGTTTTCCTGAGTAGAAATGTATTAAAATGATCCAAATCTGAAATTTACTCAGATGGATTCCAACAAAATATTGGCAATTTTATGAGCCGATTTTATGACTCCCACCAAAACTGTGACTGCTTTGCAATATAGAAGTAATTGAGAGAAGCTAATTTCTTGCAAACTCACAGTGCTGCTGTTTTATTATACACCAAAGCTGAATGCAATGAAAGTTTTGGAGACAGATAGAATGCCATAAAGAACATTTCATGATAAATCTAATCAAACTAAGAGCTAATTGTTGAGCCTATCCTATGGTAGAGGGGGAAAAACACTTTTTCTCTACCATTACTGTATCCTAACAATATAATTTATCAGGCTTTTCCAAAAGGTTATTACTAAAAATACAAATAGATTACCATTGATGCATTGTAACATGTTTCCAAAATATTTTGAGCTCAAAATCTCTTAGGTCTACCACAATTACAATTATTAGATTTTTATCCCAATATCAATATATGATATATAATAAAGTCAAGATGGTGAACATCCATAATACTCCTGCCACTTAATTTCCCCAGAACAACCCTATGAGGTAGGTTGGGCTGAGAGAGAGTGACTGACCCAAAGTCACCCAGCTGGCATTCATGCGTAAGGGAAGCCTAGAACTCACAGCCTCCTGATTTCCAGTCCTGCACCTTAACCACTACACCAAACTACCTCTCTGAAATTTGAATCCGGTTTCAAGATCATGGATATATCTAAGGATATAACTAATGCTGGCTTTTGAGCCCCAATATAGGGGCAAGGTACTTTGCAAATTCAACTATTTTTTATGCCTACCATTCCTCACCCAAATGCTCCCCAACATCTAAGCAGGAATAACCAGTACTACTGTGCCTCTAAGGCAGCGGTCCCCAATCTTCCCTGTTCTGTGGACCAGTTGGAGCAGGTAGTACGGGAGAAGAGGTGATAATGTTGCACGTACACACCACTTGCACAAATGAAGCTTTGTGTGTTCACTCTTTTGCACAGCCCAGTTTCCAATGGGCCCAGTATCAAGATGTGGACCAAAGGTTGGGGACCCCTACTCTAGGGAATTAACATTGAAGCAATATTTAGGAAACGTGGCCACATTAGTTAAAGTAATATTCTGACCACTGAATGCCAAACATGTTTTGAATCTGGAACCATAACTTGTTTTGCTGACATATGTGCAATCATTAAATAACCTTTGAAATTTAATATTAGCATCAGTTCATATTAATCAGTGTAAACAGAGTTTAGATATACAAAAAAAATCATACAACAAAATTAAGAGAAAAGCACATAGATAATATTGCAATCTTCTTTTCACATGTTTGATTGATTGATAAGTTTATTTTTTCAGTATATGGCATATCATACATGGACTAGCATTATTCCATGTAAAAATTCCATGTGAAATTACCATTTCACCTAGTTTAGTAAAATACAATAAAATATAAATGTTAAAAAGATTTATGTACAAATACCAATGTCTAGGCCATCTAACATTGATTGAGAAATGTATATATAAATTAAAAATGACTGATTACTCCTGCATCCAATGTTGTCTGTGATTTTCCATTTCCATAAGCATTGTTGGGAGTCAGTTGGCACATAAATTTGATAAATACATAAGTGAGGAATTTTCTTTACCTTCTTCTCTGACATTTACTCTGAAAATTTTTTAATCTTTTGGATCAGATATGAAAATGGTAGCAAAAATTGGGGACATCAGCAATGTTCAATTACTATTTGCTTAGGGCAGAGGTGTCAAACTAAAGGCCCACAGGCTGGATCCAGTCCACAGGATGCTTAGGTCTAGCTCACAGGCCACCCTGGAAACAGTGAAGGACTGGGTCTATGGTGCCTTTGCCAGCAAAAACAGAGCTTGGGGGGTCACATGCAGCCTTTGCAAGCTCTGTTTTTGATCACGATGACCTGCAACCCTCTGGCAATGAAAAGGGAGCTCAGAAGAGCCACATGTATCCCTGAGTTCCATTTTTGCTGGCAAAGGCACTGTGAGCCAGTCCTTCAGGGTGGTCCATGTGCCAGATCTAAGCCCCTGAGCTCCATTTTCATTGGCAGAGGGTTGCAGCAGGCCACCACAGCCAAAAACAGAGCTCAGAGCCTGTTTTCGCTGGCACAGTGTTTGGGCCATCACAGGAGCCCCTGACACAAATGACATCAAGCTGGCCACGCCCACCCTGGCCATACCCACCCCAGCTCCCCAAGATCAAACACAACCCTGATGTGGCCCTTAATGAAATTGAATTTGACACCCCTAGCTTAGTAGTAATGGAAGATCACTATGGGATCCTACCACATCCTTAAAATGAGAACATGATGCAAGTAGTTTTAAAAATATAATACATTTAAACCTAAAAACAAAAGTATCTACCACCAAGTGGTTTTTCTGCTAAAGATTTCATTTATTTATTTATTTATTTATTTATTTATTTATTTTAAATCATAAAACTTTTATCAAACAATCTTACTTGAAATATTCTTCACTGCCACTGACAAAAGTCTTGTTGACATGGCTGGTATAATTGACCATTGTCAAGTTTGGATAGGCACTCATACAAGAAGTAGAGTTCTTTATTTGCAACTTGGGGTGGTCACCAATGATGCAAGAATCTGACAAAAGAAGCAAATCAAAATATTAATGTTGTGGGCCTAACTATATTCAGCAACTGTTGGGGAATCATAATTAAGAAACTATATTTCAGTTCTTTATGGGAAGTCCTTGATGGAACCAAAATTTCCATTGCTAAGCAAGGAGGTTATAAGGGAGTCACACCCAATAGTTACAAGCTTTTTTTTTTTTTTTTTNAGTTACAAGTTTTTTTTTTTTTTTTGCCAAATCACTGTAGTTATATTATTACTATTACATGGTTGTTAAGCAAATCACTGACTTATCAGAAGGAGTCTGGAAAGGTTGCAAATGGTCCTTTAGTGAATAGCAGCCAGGGCCGCGGCAGCAGAGTCCTTTTACTGTGCTTAACCCCACCTCTTCTGTCTTTGTCATTGCCCTTCTCTTCTGTCTCTTTTCTGCAGTGCAGGAGACAAGAGGCAGAGCTGGCACATGAGAGGACACCTATCTATGGTCCTTTCAGGCTCTACCTAATATTTTTTCTTCTTTTCCTCCTCTAAACCTAGGGGTGTCTTATAGTGCAAAATAATACGGTACATATATAATAAATAAATCCAATGTTCCGATATAAGCAACCTGTGTTTTATTAATCATCAACCAGGTAAAACTGATTGTTTCTTTTACTCTTCACTTGATAAACTACTTTACTGTATATAGTTTGTTTCTCTGCATAAAAATAATTAAAAATTAGCAGCATCGTAAGAGAAAGTAAAGTGTTTTAAATCAGTATAGTTGATTTAAATCAGCAGTTAAACCCCTTTTTAAAAAGCCACCTGGAGTTGCTATATCAGTGATGTGACATAGAAATTTAATGAATAAAATATATATATATAATTTTCTTAAGTTCAAAAAAGCAGTAAAATACAAATTAACATAAAGGTAAAAGGGAGAGGGAGTAAAAGAGAAAACCTAAAGGGTAACCAAAAATACATAAAATAAATATATATAAAAAGTGACCTCCAACTTTTTTCAATACAGAGATAATTGATGAACTACAACCTCTATTAACTTTAAATAAATATCAATATCTTAAAGCCTTTATTATATGAAAACCAATATTTTAAAAATATTCATATATTCTTAGTTTAACTTTAATGTTTGAAAACCTATTAACTATAAATAAATCGTAGCCATATATTTGACAGCATAGTCGAACCCTTATAAAAACATAATACAGGAGCAGACATTCAGTTTTTTAAAGTCAATTTTTCTTTTTTCCAGCAGTAAGGTTCCTTCCTATATATCAATAATTGCAGAATTTCAGCAAATTCAGCTTAAGTGAATGTACTACATGCCACGAAATATTGCAATTGCAAAAATGTTCCAATCAACAAAATTATGAAAATTATATTTTAATATCTGTTGTTATATTTATGAGCCATATAATACCGTACTTTGGCACATTTAACCATTTTTAATAAAATGGACAAAACTATCAATTAGTCAAAATTACTAGGAAATTACTAGAAAAAACTATAAATGCAAAAACCACAAAACTAGAAAACTGCTATGTCATTACTGTGAAGTCAGATGTTTATATGCTCACCATTTTCAAATTCTGGTATGTAATTTCTATTACAAAGTTCAAACTTTTTTACAAATGACATATAAATATTTTTTGGTGTTATATCTCAAACTACCAGCAGGGGGGACAATAGTTGTATGCTATCCTTCCACAGCTTTTTTTTTTTAACATTTCCTATATTTATTTGGTGGTTAAATACTTTTTTTGAACTGCAAATATTTTTATATTTGATTCTACATGTCTCATGTTATAATCCCCCTAAATAAATACTGTTTCTTATTTTCTAAGCAGCATACTTTTATTTATATTGTAACCAGTCTGCTTTCCTTTGAGGACCTGTATATTGCACAAGCCAGAAAGAGGGCTAAGGAAATATCTAAAATTGAGATAGAATTCCAAGCCAATCCAAATTTTGGGAAAGGGATTATCATTGCTACTAAATGTCCAAATCACAAAAATTATATTAATTGAAATTTGAGATTCATTCACTGAAGATGTTGTTGAATGCATGACTTAACAAATAGCACATGTAATTATTGCACTGGTTCTCAGTCACCAAAAATCTATAAAACAATGGAATGGTATGCATAATCTACTCAGGAAAATTCCTCATTCAGGGTAATGTGATTTACTTACTAGTAAATATGCCCATAATATTCCACACAAGACATTTGTATTTATGGAACCAGGTTATATGTGGGACCAGCTCTCTCCTATTATACCCACTTGTACCCATCAGGATAGGAAGTGAGGCATAAAAATGTAGTTTTGTCAGCAGACCGGAGGACTACAAATGGAGATAGAACTGATCAAGTTGTTGATCCATGAGCAGTGGAGATGGGAAATTTTTTTAATGGATTTTATTATATGATGGGTGTTTTAAGTTTTGTAAGCTGCCTTTTTGTGAATTGGGTGGCTATATAAATTTGCTCAACAAATAAATTCTTACTGTTGCCTCTTTTTGATGGTACTCCTAAATAGTGTATAATAGTAAAGCATGTACAAGTTATATATCAGAATATGTGTAAGATGGATTGACTTGTCTTGTTTTGACCACATCTGAGCATGAGCAAAATCTCAGAGTGACATATAAGGTCATTTTTGCTGCACTGCAGCAAGCTTGGCTTTTGTTTTTGTTTTTTTAACACAGCTTAGTTTTCTTGAGTTGATAATTTGCCTGCACTAAATAATTCAAGCCAGCAGAGGGAGCAACTGTTTTGCAGCAGAAGAAAGAATAATCTTTGCATGAAAACAGAAAATTGAGAAGTTTCAAGTTTTTACATAAGCAATTAAATATCCAAGAATTCAATAAGTGTGCTTATTTTTATATTACCAAAATTGTTTTTAAAAACAAGACAATACATTCTAGCTGGATGTTTTAAGAAAATAGCAGGAAGAGCTATCCAAATGAATTGTGCTTCTTCTTACTACATATGTACTATGACTTCTAATTTGTACAATTGTAGAATAGGCAAATGCTGTTATTTTCCTCTTTTTTTTTTGCTTTGCAAAAATTAGCAAAGCAAATTATTGATTTATAGGATGCTTTAAGTAATTCTACCACTTTTTTTTCTTTCCACTCATTCATGTAAATATTTTTTTTTCTTCCATTCAATCATGTCTAACTCTCACAGCCTGCTTGGACATGTCCCTGCAGTTTTCTTGGCAACGTTTTTCAGAAGTGATTTGCCATTGCCTCCTTCCTAGATCTGCTTGAAAGTGACTAGACCAAGGTCATCCATCTGCCTTTGTGCCTAAGGAAGGACTAGAGCAGGGGTATCAAACTCACATCATCACGGCAGTGCCATGTGATATATCGGAACATTTTTTCCCCTTTGCTAAACCGGGCGTGGGCGTGGCCAGTGCATGATGCATTTAGCCCGTAGGCCGGGAGTTTGACAGCCCTGAACTAGAGAGTTTTCCAGTGACTAGCCTGATGTCTTTAACCATTACAAGAAACAGACTTGCATAAAATCCTAATAAATTTTGTAACACTTCCTGTAAAATATAGCTCAGAATTCTGAGGTATCCATTAGAAATATGTTAGGAGGATAACGTGTAAGGGAAGTCATTGATCAGTCAATAATAGGTAAGGAAAGGTACTGATCGGTCAAAATGATGCTAACTTGGCATTGTTATACTGTTGTGAAGAACTGCTGTTTACCCCAACTCATATCTCTAGCCAAAGTTACCAGTCAAAATGTTTTTTTCTCTTCCTGTATTGTTGCATTTCAAATTTTCTTATTTGGTTTGATAGAATAAATTACTTTTGGTTGCATCTCTGAGGAAAATGTCAGCCAATTTTTCATGCCTAACATAGGACAAGAGCATTTGTATTTATCTTAATAACAAAGTGGCTTAGGGATGTTCTAAATTCTAAAGTAAGTTATCATGTTTCCTTTTGCATTTCTGTTGCTGAGCACGCATTGATCAACTCAGTAAGCCTTCAAACTAAGTAGTATTAATGTTTAGGATCAGAAGATACACCCCACTTGTACAATGCAATATATCACTATTTGAAAAAAAGTTTTCTTTCGCATTGCTCTTATTGCATTGGAAATAGTGCATTTATCCTTAATTAAATTCTTTTCCAGCTGTATTTAAGAGAGAGAGAATTTGTAATATACATACCCACACATACACACTTCATTAGCATGATTAAATCTGATGGATTCCTTACTTGGAATGAATTATTTGAAGAAACACTTTAATATGGCAATTTTTTTTTATTATGACAGTTCACAGACTGCCAAGTACTATTCTGTGAGTTTTCTTTATGACATTCTTACCCAGGTTATATATGATTAATCCCATCAATGGTGGCCTTATGGTGACATTAAGGACGCATAAAATATGTACTGAATTTAACTTGAGATGTTATATTAAGTTATGATTTTGTGATTATTAGTTGTATGACCCAATTTGGTATCGTCTTTAAGCTAGAAACCAGGAGGCAGGGAGTTCTAATTCACCTTGGCTAGGTGACCATGGGAAAGTGACCCAGTTACTTTCTCTCAACCCTAGGAAAAAGGTAATGGCAAACCACTTCTGAAAAACCTTGCCAAGGAAACTGCAGAGGCTTGTCCAGACAGTCTCTAAGACTCAGACTGGAAGAAAATAATATTTCTGGATCATTGGCTTTTTAGTTTTAATGTTTTAATTATTTAATAATGATATGAAAATGTAAATAACTAAATTATTTGTTATTGGTATTTATAAACACAGCATGAAAACTGTCTAATGGATTGAGATTAGTTCAACAAAAAGAATTCACCATATAAAATAATAGGCCAGTAAAACAAAGGTAGAATTTTCAGCACCCTTTGATTTTTTTTTTTTAATCAACTCAACAGCAGGATACTTTCTAAAATACTTTATTTTAAAGTTGTCTAAACATTACTACTCCAACATATCAGTGATGAAAGGATAGGCTTTGTACGGAGCCGACAGAATTGTTAAAATACAGTAACAGACCTCTGAATATGCTTTAGCTTGTTACACGTATAGTACAGATCAGTAGCATAACAGGAAAGTGAGTTTAAAGAGTCTTTAAAAAGAAACACATGATCCAACTTACCTAACAAAAGTTTGTTTTTATCTCTACAATCAGGTGTATTCCACAGATTATTACAGGAAGCCCAGGGTAACACAGGTACAAAGGATGCAAAAAGGTAGAAAAGTGTATAGCACAATATAATATTATAATATATGGCTATTAGGACAGAGATAATCAGCATTGCAATGCCACAACCTGAAAAAAAATAAAACAGATATGATACTACCTTGTTTTATATTCTTGGGACCAAAAAATAACGAGCAAGCCAACTAATCTTATGCAACAACTGTATTTTGTCCACTGAGTACATTATTTTTGAAAATCTTTCAATAGGAGAAAATCCAATAAGCAGCCCCATTCTATTTTATTTCTAATCATAAGTTGATTGACTTGTGTAAAGTAAATATATATTTGATTCTAGGTTGCATCAAATTGCACATATAATGGTTTATCAGTTTAAGTACATCGGGATGAATACATTGCAGTGAAAAATTTAACACATCAAAGCATGCATCCTTGAATCTTGCTGTACATCTTCTGTCCTCCCTATATAAGTACGATGAACATGGTTTGCATGGGTTGTTGTATTTTTAAGTATGGAAAGTACCATACTGCAATATCACATGTGTTGGATTTCAATCAGAATGCAGCAGCTACACTCGCCTGCTGTGGAATGAAGTGAAGCTTCACTAAAGCAGGAGAAATGCTGCATTATTACCACATCAGTCAAGGCAAGGTCCATTCAAGGTCAAAATAAGACTGCAAAGCATCAACCGCTGCTTTCTCACAGCGCCACCCAGAGATCAAAATCATTTCCTGGCCCTTGATTAAGCTGAAGTTAATCCACAATTTCCTAATTTCTGAAAAGCGCAGGAAAGAATCTGTTTTTAAAAGCTTACCTTGTAAGGCAGGGATGGCTTTCCAGACAGACACAGGTCCCTGACTAGCAAATTGTCCCAGAGAAACTTCCAGTAAAAAGATAGGAATTCCAGCCAGAGCCAACATTGTCAAATAGGGAATAAGAAATGCACCTAAGTAGGAAAAAAGAACCAAGTGGGAGAAACCTTAAACACAGAAAACAATCAATCCCCCTTTCTTGTTACTGCTTTGCAGTTTTATGTATTTAATCTCACAAAAGTTTGTGGAATTAAGATATTTCATCTTTAATAATTTTTTGCCAAATCGGCACCTTTGAGCTGTGTGGAATCACAACTCCAATTTTTGTCCACCAGCTCAGTTAAAAGATGCCAAGCTGAGGAAGCCTGTCTTAGAAATTTACATTTCTGTCCAATTGGGGTGGGGCAACATGGACTGGATATTGATCAATAACAGACACAATTATTTGGGAATCAGAATAATAGGCATCAATAGTATTTAATCTGGCTGTCAATCAATATTCTATTATTTAATAGATTTACCTTAAATAGCATTAAATCTGGATTTTATTAATGACTGGCTTTAAACAACATGCTTAGCCATAGTTCATGTATTCATTTTTTTTCTTCATTTAATTCAGTTGAGAGTTTCACATATTGTATTATTCCAGAAAATTAAACATATAGGTTGATTCATACAAGTTAGATTAAAAGGTGGTAGACTAGCTTGCAACTCAGTGCCTAATACACACCCCATCACTAAAACAAAGCAAGGTTTACCTATCACAATAGTCAGGTTTGCTCAATATGTTAATCTGGTACATCATGGATTAACATAACATGATAAATGATTCACTATTTGTTTTTTTCATCCACAGTTTTCGTAAATTTTATATTTTTCCAGACCAACTTAATTTTTAGGCAAAATGAGGCAGCTGATTCAACATTTATACGTAGATGGGGCAAAGTATCAAGGAACAAATATGTATTCTTCCCTCTACAGGTGCTCAACATTAATCCACAGAGAACATTACCCTACTGTCAGTAAGATAAACCAGCCCATATTTCTAACTGAATTGAGAAATACAAAGGATCTCTCTTTAGTTTTCGAGTTTTAGCATAACTTGGTCCATTTCTTCTACATAGCACCCTCATTTTGAAAATATGGACTGGCTTATAGCATTTATTTCTGTATATTTTCCAGAGGAAAATCTAAGAGATGAAGAAAGGATTGATCATATGATCATGTTCCCATTAAAAGATAGAAGGGAAATGTTTACACGCTTTGATTAATCCAGTGTTGGATTAATCAAAGAAATCTGATTATTTTCCTGGAATATGAATGATTAAAATGCAGGCTGGTTCTGGAGTAAGATAAATTGAAATTTTACAATCAAGGGGGAAATGGGCATGTTAACATACTCCTGTATAACTTGCATTCACAAAAAGGGCCAAACTTTACTAATTTCAGGTAGCTGAAAGCCAGTCATGAGACTAACTGTAACAACTTCTATTCTGGGGAAAAAATATTATTTTTTAAATAATTCTTTAATCCTTTTAATATATATGGTGGTAAAACATATCTAATAGGTCTTCCTCTTCCTATTTTCTCCATAAAACAGCCCTGTGAGGTGAATTGGGCTGAGAGTGAATGACTGGTCCAAAGACGCCCAGCCAGCTTTCACATCTAAGGCAGGACTAACATTCAATCTCCTGGTTTCTAACCTGGTGTTTAACCATTAGAGTTTACTGGATTTATAGCCAAGAATGACACCCTTCCACAATGACTAGACACATTGGCAGCTTGCTGAACATCACAAGGTCAGGTCTCCTTAGTCTTTGGATAGGAGACCACCAAGGGATTTCCACACTGTAAGCTAGCTCAGGGCTTCTCAGTTTTGGCAACTTGAGCATGGAGTTGAAGTCCAGATATCTTCAAGCTGCCAAAGTTGAGAACTATATAATATATATATTACTTTGCAATCTCTCCCTCCCTCCCTCCTATTGTGTTCAGAAGCCTGATGATGGCAGATGAGATTCTGCAGAAACATTGCTACAAATTTAAAAGCACAACTATAATGACATGGGAAAATACCCGAACAAAGCTGAATACCATACATATAAGTATCCATGAAAACTTAAGAAAACACATACACACACACACACACACACATATATGTATGTATGTATGTATGTATGTATAAACTTAAACACACACACACACATTCATTTCAAGAGAGGCAGCAGTAGCCAACCATTTCGGTTCCCTTGCCAAGGAAACTAAATGGATGTGTCACCCAGTCTCATTCAGGGCATTTTTACCTCTATCCATTAAGCAGATTAAGCACATGCTTAGGGCACCAGGCCCAAAGGGGGCATTTCAAAAACTTTTATGTTGCCTAAGCTTGGCTTCATTTGTACAGTATGTACAAAGGAGGTGGAGCACCAAGATTTGTCAGTGCTTAGGGCACGAGTGAACCTTAATCCATCACTGCCTCTGTCACAAATAAGCTTCATTACCCAACTAAGGAGCTGAAGACACTAGGGTATGCTTAGGAAAAACTTCACAACAATGTCTACAGAGATTCTTAGTCATGGTTGTGCCAAAGGTGCTTTCCCCCCCCCCCCCCCCCCCCCCCCNAAAGGTGCTTTCCCCCCCCCCCGCCCCCACCCCAAGAGGCAAGTGGCCTTTCTTGTTTTTCTTTGAGGAAGCTCTTGAGCTGACGAAGCTTCTTGAATGAGAAGCGAAAGGTCTTCAAAGATAAACAAGAAAAGCCAGGTGGAAGGTTCCTTCCTCTTGGAAGGAAAAAACAAACACACCTTTGGGATTCACAGGGATGGCTTCCTAACAGCATCCCCTTCTCGAACACGACCTTCTCTGAATCGGCCACTCCACCAACTCCGCCTCTTTTCTCTCTCTCTCTCCCCTCGGGGTTATTTCGTGGGTTTCTTTCGGCCCTGCGTTCAACGACGAGGAAGACGTGGGTTGCTGCCATGGCCGCCGGCCTTGCTGCAGGTGGCGCGGCTAATTCAATTAGGGCTAATCATTTTTTCTCATCATCACCTACAACTGCGCCTCGAAGCTACCTGGAGCGTGACGGCAGGAAAACCCGGTTTAGGCAGAATAAAAAACAAAGGGACCGAAAGCTTGTTTAAAAAACGACCGGCTTCTTGGATAAGGCGCTCGCGGCTAAAGAGATACAGCGGGACAGGAGAGCCCAGCGGCTGGGTCGGCTCCACGCTCCAGCGCTTGGATTTTTTTGCAAACACTCAAGTTATCCCAAAGGTGCTTTTTGCAGGAGGCAACTGGACTTCCTTGTTTGTTTGTTTGTTTTCTTTGAGGACGTTTCGCTTCTCACCCAAGAAGCTTTTTTCGGCTCTGACTGGGGTGGTGGGGAATGGAAGGATTTCTATTCGTTGCATATAAAAAGGATTTGTATTTCTTTTCTTCAAAGGAAAAAAACAAAAACAAAACCAAGGAAATCCAGTTGCCTCCTACAAAAAGCACCTTTGGGACAACCAGGACCTGGCTGACTGAGAATCTCTCCTGACATACACTCAGTTCTTAAAGCCAACCACACTGCTGGGACGGCTCAAAAGATTGAAGCACTCTTGAGCCCAAAGGTCTCCAAACTTGGCAACTTTAAGACTTGGGGACTTCAACTCCCAGAATTCTCCAGCTGGCTGGTGAATTCTGGGAGTTGAAGTCCCCAAGTCTTAAAGTTGTCAAGTTTGGGGGAACCCCTACTTTTAGCCTTATAGGTTAGGGCAGGCGGGTGGGGGGGCACCTTGCTTTCCTCACGTCAAAAACAGCCGATTTGCCTCGAGGTTGTATGCTGAGAGTCGAAAGCCAAGTAGCAGTAAGAAAGATCAACGAAAAGTTTGCACGCTCAGGGGTTTTGCAAACTAGGTGAGCTATAAGGCTCAGCCTTGAAGTCGAAGGGAAGGGAAGTTCGCAACTGGGTTAGCGGGGTCCCTGAGTTCGGGTCCCATTCCGTGCAACATTGGCGTGCAATCCCCGCTAAACCCAACGAATTCACTGGATTTCGACTGCGCCGGTGGACTTTTCGGCTATGATTGTCGACCAGCCCCACTAAATTTGAAGCCCGTTCCATGGACGTATTCTACAGCACCTGGACCGAGGTTTTCAGATTTAACGCCAAGATATATCGTATTATTTTCTCGATTGCTCTGTTCATAGTAGAAATAAAGCCTTACACCCTTTAATAATGACTGAAAATAGTTTTTTTTTAAAAAAGAAAGAAAGAAAGAATAACTACAATGCAACCCTTTGTATATGTGCTCACGCGTTCGGTGGGATTTATTCCTTGTTAAATATGGGCAAAATTGCACCGTTCAGCTTTCCCCCGCCCCCACTGAAGTTATCCCATATAACTTATTTATCTTCATGAACATTTTTTTTTCTGTAGAAAACGGGGGGGGCAGCCAATATTTGGCAGGGAGAATGTATTATTTTCTTTCAAGTAAACCTGAAACTTGTGTTCATACTCCAAAACTATTTAAAACTATAATGTACAGAGAAAACTAATGTTACCACTGTATGCATTGCTTAGTGTGTGAGCAGCACTGACATTGATATAAGGCTACCAAATTTGGACTGCTAAATGTCAGGCAACCTCTAGACGGTATCCAAGAGTTTTCTTTGTAAGGAAGGTATAATTTGTTCCAACAGGAATGGACAGCATATTTACATAAATAAATAATCCTTTGTGTTTTTGGACTATAAATAACCATTCCAACCCATAGTCTTCAGCAGTTCTAATCTTGTTATTTCTTAAACTCATTAAGTTTAGCAAAATTTACATTGGTTCCTTCTTCACTTAAGCATTTCCCCCTTCACTGAGGAATAAAATCAGTGCAAATTTATTTTCTAATTCAAAATGAACGCACTGAAGAAGGGGAAAGGGTTCCTAAGGAGTTTTTGATGCTCATGTCAAAGTGAGAACCAGCTTCCGTCATCAGCTTCTCATGGCCCCGAAGGACGGGAGTGAGAAGTCCTTATAATCTATTTGTCTCTCCTTGTAGAATTTGTCACCAATAGTTCTGAACAGGTTACCTGAATTAGGATTACACTTCTAAAGAATCTTTCACACATGTCTCTGGTAAGAAAGATGATGCATTTACATTCCGTGTCCAGATGACTTTTCAATGTTTGCAATGTTTGATGTGAATGAGAAGTGCCACTTTTGTACTGAAAAAAACTGCAAGGACATTATTCTCCTCTTGTTGCTCACCCTTCAGCAATTCTGATTATACCATAGGATGCCAAAGAGCATTCTAATCTGCATTTTACCAATGTTAACTTTGAGTATCTACATTTTAAAATCCATTGGCATGTGGTGGTTATAATTATAATGGAAAGACATGGGTCTATATTGACTGCCTTGGTTGCAAAGCAATATTCAGTGGGAGAGGGACAAAGTTTGTGAGTCTTCGCCCCTAAGGTTATTGTAGTGTAGCCCCACCTGCTTGGCTGGGTGGCAGCACTGAGTGGGTGTTGGCTGTTAAGTCGATTTTGGTTAGACAACTGCTGGGAATTCCAAGCATGTCCTGCCCTCACCAAGAGTTTCCTTGAGTTTTACCTACCTTTATAGTGTCATCCAATCATTTTTGTGGGACTATAAACCCTTCATCATTGCTGAAAGATTGTCCCTTTGTTGAATGACACTATACATTCCTGTAAAGGAAATGGCCAGTCCCTTTTTTCCCTCTCCTCACCCCCTCCCAATCTTTCCTGTTAATATGCTAACTGCAAGCCCAACACCCCTCCCCAAATAGTGAAACCGGTGAGTTTAGGTTCAAGCCAATCCTCCCACCAGTTTAAGTTCAACTGACTTGGGGGGTATCCCCTTTCTGAGCTGCATGAGGTAAAAAGAGTGGAAAATCCATACCTCCCCCATTCTTAAAGGCCAGGTACGGGAACCTCCAGACATTGCCCAGCCCTACTGCATAACCCACCATGGAGAGGATGAAGTCCAGCTTGCTAGACCAATTGCCCCGGGCTTTATTTTCATCTCCTTCATCGTCCTCCTGCTGCAGAGAGAAAATAATAATAACTACAATGATACATTGACTCAAGAAACAGCTATCTGAAATCTGAAGGCATGCTTTGTCTTATGATATAAATAAGCGTCTTATGGCTCCATGGCTGCATTCAATACAACTGAGTGATCCCAACCCCGTGATTAATTGGATTGAACTAACCCAACTGTTTAGCTTGGCACAACTCACTGGATTATCAACCTAGTATATTCTAGTGTTCCGACAAATGATCCAAAGATAAATCTGTTGGAAAGGAATGAACCCAAGCATTCTGAAGAGCTGGACTTGGCTGTAATCCCTTTCACTAAAATTAAAGAGACTGGACTATTAATCGTGGTTTGGTCATGGCTCAAAGAATTAAAAGATTCTGGCAGGTTACTGCAGAGTGCCAAACACCATTCTACATGGAATTCTGTACCTGATGTTTCAGAGTAGGTTTTCTTAATCTGGCTGTAGATTTACTGAAGCCAGCTAACCGGCACAGCCTCAGTTTGACATGCCCATAAGAGTCCTCCTTTTGAAAAAGAAAAAGCATAGAACTGAATGGGCACATGCGTTTTTTTAACCAAATCCCCTGCCTTCACAGCAGTGGTGGAATTCATTTTTTTTTAAACTACTGGTTCTGTGGGCATGGCTTGGTGGGCGTGACAGAGGAAGGATACTGTAAAATCTCCAGTCAGAGGTGGTATTTGCCAGTTCTCGAAACTACTCAAATTTTCCTGCTACCAGTTCATGCCATAAAAGAGAAAGACGAGAATACAAGAACTGATCACAACTGCACTGAAATACCACCTCTGCTTCAACAGGGTTAAAACTGTAAAAAATAGGTTGGGGTAATTCTTAGCATAATTGCTTCCAAAGCGTCTGCGCCGCTTTTCTGTTTTTCAGAATACTCTGTGCACAAAGGGACAGCTGGCGTTAGTCCTCGGGCTTTTTTAAGTGGAAATCAAAGAAAATGTGAAACTCAGTCATGGATTTGCTGTAACACTTCCAGAGAAATTGGCTGCCGAAACAGAATTCTGCTGACACTGGAGGGTCAGGGAATCGGGCAGATTGGAATTCTCAAAAAGATAACACCCTTAAAGTCTAGACGGGCTTTGAGAGGGACAAGGCAGAAATAGGCTGGCTGTTTTTTCCAGTGTGCTTTTGAATAGGCAGCAGGGGTTCAAAGTTGCAACCTCTATTGGTGTATTGTGTGTGTGTGGAAAACCCTGCAGGAATTCAGCTCATTGATTTTCCAAAACAAGGCACTTTGCCTGCTTGGCTTCTCTGGCAGTCATGTTAAAAGCTAATGTTATAACAAGTCTCTCCCAAGCGAGATCCTCCTAATTCAACGAATTGTGGACATTTCCTTTTTTAATTTGTTTTCCGTCACTTGGTATTTGAATCCTCTTAAGTTAAGGTTCTTGGAGTTAAGGGGAGAAACCTTTTTTTTTTTTAAAAATGATAACGTTTACTCTTATACCTTTCATCCCAGAGGTTAATCAGTAACCCTTATTAATTGAAGGGCATGTTCAATTCGATACGCAAACCAGGTGAGCGACAGAGAAGCTGCCTGCGTTTGCTAAGGTCCTGAATGAGAAAAGGCAGCCACAGAAAATAATTTCTCTTCTTCAATCGGGTAGGAGAGCAAAATAGGACAGTGGCGAGGTTAAAGTCGGAAGCCAGAGAAAGGAGGGTTAGGTTACGGCATGCTGCCCAGATATGTTGGTTGACAAAAAAATATTCCTTTTATCCGTATCCAGTTTCCCTCTGAGCTTGTATTTTCCTATCTTAAGGGCTGCCGATGTCCCTGATTTTGTCCACCAATAACTACTAACCCTGGTTGGGTGCCTAGAAGAGGAGCTCCACTTGAGGTGAAATGAACCAGTACATACCGCCTACTCTTTCTCAAATCGGCCCTTTCCAGGCACTTGGCCTTTCTCCCTGCAAAAAAAGCAAAGCCGCCCACCCTAATACATCGGAAGGCCCCAACTGTCAAGGTCTTTTAATGCCTATTCCACTTAAACTTCTTTTCCGAAGGCCGGAAGAAGAAAATCCCCGCGCACGGGCCAAGTTCTGTGCAAAGACGCAGAAGTGAGTAGTCCTTGGTGGTAAACGGAGACTTTCGCTTTTCTTAAGTGAAATGCTCTCAGAGGGATCGACTTACCACACACTCCAGTCACTCCCAGCAGGTCCCGACCTGAAGAAGGGCTTGCAAGCGGAATACGCCGGAGCGCTTCGCGTTTCTTTAAGAGCGCCTGGAGCTCCCGCGACGCGGCCGCTGGCTCGGCGAAGGGGATGCAGGTTGCTTCCGTAAGTGTGACGGCTCCGGAACCCTATATTCTGCAGCGCGCGCCGCAGCGGTCAAGAGTTTTGC
>BHFT01064824.1:0-12754 GCA_004320025.1 Laticauda laticaudata | reverse complement strand
TAACGTGATGCATCCAGTTCTGTACTCACTGCCCTTCCGTTTATCATACTCTCTATCCCGTGCCAGCATCCGTCTAATGACATCATGCCGCTCAATAAGTTCGAGCTGCACAAAAACTTTTTGAGCGATAAAGTATCCAACGCGTGCGTTCTACATCCCGCTAAACGCATACAGGGAACATCCGTTATACATCCGTAGTCATCCTTACGCAATCCACTATATCAGCTAGGCATCTGCTGCGCATCCGCACAACTCGCATCCGCTCAGCAGAAAATGGACACAGGAGGAGGTGAAACGGAGGCGGAATGGACAGGCAGTGTTAGTACAACAGATGTAGAAAGGATGAAAGCAGAATGCAGCTCGCATACAAAGCATTAAAACAGAAAAAATGTTCGTATAGGGGACGTATCTCGGATTTTAGGAATGTCTGCAGGATCCTAGAGGATGCCAGAAGGACACCTAGCGGAAAACCTATATTCTATATAAAAGGGGAGAAATCACCTGGATTCTTCACTTTCAGTCCAGCAACCCTGTGGTGCAGATGTCTTCAGCCTTCATCTACCTCTTCCTCTCCCACAAGCATCCAGTCATCTCCACCATGGATCGTCACACACTCCTTTTGGTAGCCGCCATCATTACCAACAGTGCGAAGCCCTCTACAGGCTCTTTCACCTGTTCTACGTGAAGAAAAGAAGGTGGCAAAGAAGTGTCTGGGTCCGAAGATGGATTGCGAGAACAGCCGAGTATTGGACTGTATAACAAACTGATGGTGAGCTGAGGAACGAAGACTCTCGTGCATTCCAGAACTTCATGAGGATGCCGCCAGCCATGTTTTGATGAATTTGTGGAGTGGCTGAGACCCAGGTTGAACAAGGCAAACACCAGCTTCCAGCCAGCCTGGACCCTGGGCTCAAGGTGGCACTCACTCTGCACCACCTGGCCTCCGGAACCACCTACAGGAGCATGCAATATGCCTGGAGGGTGCCTCACAACATCATCAGCATTGTAGTCAGAGAAGTGTTGCAGGCCATCATCGAAGAATACCTGGAGGAGCTCCTCCAGTGCCCCTCCACTGAAGAAGGCTGGAGAAAGTTGCAGAGCAGTGGTATCAAGAGAGTGGAACTTCCCCCACACCATTGGAGCCATAGATGGCAAGCACGTGGCCTGCAAAGTCCCAGCCAAGTCAGGGTCCACTTATTTCAACTACAAGGCTCTTCAGCATCGTCCCTCTTCGCCATGTTGATGCTGACTACAAGTTCATGTACATCGATGCTCAGGCAATGGGTCATCTTCAGATGCCCAGGTATACAACGTCAGTTCACCTCAAGGAAGGGGCTGGAACCCAAAACCTCATCATGGCTTCCCAGATCCAGAACCCCCTGCCCAACGACACAAAAGAATGTGCCCTACTTCATCGTGGGGGATGACGCCTTCTCTCAGAATCTCTCTATGAAGCCCTACACTTCCAGATGCCTCCACCCATGGAAGAGAGGATCTTCAATTACAGGACTGTCCAGGCAAGGCGGGTGGTGGAGAACGCCTTTTGGCATCCTGGCCAAACAGGTTCCAGGGTACTTCTCACCACCATGCAGCATCGCACGGAGAGACCGTGAGGAGGATCATACAAGCTTGCTGCAATCCTGCACAATCTCATGCGCACCTGCAACCCAGTGTTTGCAGAACAGCCCGTGGACCACCACAAGGCAATGGGGAACATGGACCTGGTGAATGGAGGCAAGGCGAAGCCTGATAGATACTGTGGATGTGCAAGGCCCCAACAGAGCTTCAACTGAAGGGAAGAAGCTGCCGCAACTCCTAGAAACACTGGTGCAACTCCCCAGCTGGAGCAGTGGAGTGGCAAGACAGGAGGTAGATGCTTAATGATGCTTCCTTCAGCCTGTCTCATCACACTGATGAGATTGGGCCATGTATGTTGAGTGGCCTACAATGGAACAGGGCATTTAACAAAGAGTTTGTGTTTATGTTGAAATGTGTTGATGGAATGATTAAATTGTTATTGATAATAAAGGGCCATAGGTGTGGCACCGGAGGGTGGGACATACAGTCCACTATGCTTGCAATAGAGGTTTATCTATCCCACTGCTATCCTAACCCATCCCACAGCTATCCTAACCCATCCCACAGCTATTACCCTCCCACAGGTATCCCTGCCCATTCCACTTCTATCCTACCCCATCCCACAAGCATGCAAAGGCTTAAACACATTTTAAAAGTTTCACCAAGACTTTATTGACTAAAAGAACTGAACCAAGTGTGTGAAGCAAAGATAATCTTTATTAATAACAAACTGTTAAAGAAAATGACCCAAGTGTCCCAAGCAAGATAAAGTCATCAGGTAGCAACCCAGTTCTCTGGCAGTCTTCTCAGTCACTCTGAGGCATGCCCATAGTCTCAGGGGTGAAGGGTCCAGGTGCTGTGAAAGGTGGCTGCTGCTGGAGTGCTGGTCTGAGCGCCATTGGGGTGCCTGGCCCCGAGAGGAAACAAGGGAGGTGGTGTGTAGGAAAGCTCTCAGAGAGGTGGCTCAGTCCTGTGATGTTGAGAGCCCCTTCCTCCATGACAGGGGTGTCAGTCCCAAGTACCGATGACAGATGTTCTGAGGCCGGGCTTGGCCTGTGGGGGTGAGGAGGAGGAGAGTGTGAGTGGGCTGTCTGGTCCCGCAGCTGAGCGAGAGTAAGGCATGGGTGGCATCTGTGGTGGTGGGTGGCATCTGGTGGCAATGGGTGGCATCTGTTGGCGTGGGTGGCATCTGCGGCATCTGTGGTATCGTGGCATCGGTGGCATCATGGCATTGGTGGCATCGGTGTTGTTCGATGAACCTGTGCCTGGACTGGGAAGGGTGCCTGTGCTGCTGCGAATTCCTGGTAGCCGTAGCCTTGGAAGGTAAGGGCTGTGAAAGCCTGTGAAAGGCTGTGACATCACCTGGGGTGGAGGAGCAAGACCTGAACTGGGTTGGAGCAGGTTCAGACTGGGCCTGGAGGGTTGTGCAGAAGACCTGTGATCCTCTCCTTGTATCACCTGGTACTGTGAATTCGGACATGTCCATGAGGGTCTGCTGACGTAGGTGAGGAAGGGCTTGTGGTTTGAGGATGGTGATGGTCGGTGTGTACCAACGGCTGAGAGAGGAGATCTACACTGCTTTGATTGGTGTCCCTGAATCTCCAAGAGGACAGTGTGGCTCTGCCCCTCCGTCTGGCTTCTCTTCCTGCTTCTGTGGAGGTGGAGCTGGGGGTGGGTGTGGGTTAGTCTCTGGTGCAGTGCCCTCTCCCTTCTCCCACTGCGTCAGGGGTCCTTCCCAGGTGCTCCGCCACGGGGAAGTTGCAGCTGTCGGGGGTCTCCGTTGTGGACAATCCACGTTACCTGCTATGGACACAGGAGCTGACTCTTGGCCAGAAGAGGACTGGCTCTCTATGGGCTGCCGAGAGAAGAGGGTAGACATGAGGGGCCTGCTCCTCTGTGGTGATCTCACCCTCCAAGAAAGCTTGCCACTAGAGCCAATCACGTGGTCTCCCAGTCCGGACCAATGGATGGCAAGTGTTTCTCTCCGTTTTACATCCTCTTTCCATCCATTGGTGCTGTGTGACAGGGGCTTTACTATCTTTAGCCTTCAATGATGGAGGAGGAAAGAAGGAATATGAGACAATAGTGGGAGAGAAAGTGCAAGAGAAACTCATTCACATTAAAATACTAGAAAAGGTGGCACTTATTTTCCTAACTTTAAAAAAAAAATGGGTGGGGGGCTTAGGCAACTTAGAACTATGCCACCTTTGGTCTGACCTAAGTGTAGTACATAAAATTATCTGCTACAATGTCCTACCTGTCAATCACTACTTCAGCTTCAACCACCACACTAGCACACAATAGACACAAACTTAAGGTAAACCTCTCCAAACTCGATTGCAGAAAATACAACTTCAGCAACAGAGTTGTCAATGCCTGGAATGCACTACCTGACTCTGTGGTCTCTTCCCTAAACCCCCAAAACTTTCATCTAGATTGCCCACTGTTGACGTCACCCCATTCCTAAGAGGTCTGTAAGGTGGCGTGCATAAATGCACCAACATGCCTACCATCCCTGTCCTAATGTCCCCTATTATTCATACCCATTTCATGTAGTCTTAATCATGTTTCCAATTATCTAGAACAGGCTTGACAAAATAAATAAATAAAATCAATAAATACTTACAGGTGAAAGAAAAGGTTTCAGCCAAGGAGATAGGAAAAAAAAAGAAGCAGTCCAATTGTATCATAGGGAAGAAAAAGTATGACGTTAATTTTGGGAAAAAAATATCTATTTTTTTTCTCCTCACTCGGTCTGTCTTATCATTCTCAGCACATCTCTCATCAGTTTGACTGTCTGTTATTCATACAAATAAGGAATGAAGATAGTAATTGGTGCTAAAGGCCAGGCTGAAAAGACCAAACAGCAAAGAGATTAGGTCATGCTGCAATACAGCTCCCAGGGTGAAGCTGATATTTCAGAAAAAACAGGCAAGGTTAATTAGAGTACAGCTGAATAACTGGAATCCTTTTCCCCCTTCCTTTTTTGTGCTTTTGCTGAGGTAATGAGACTTCTTCACTGTCTGCAACCTGAGAGACCTTGAATAGCAGTTCTGGAAATGATAGAAGAGGTCCTAATTATTCCCTCCCTACCATTACTACTCCCACCAGACTGGAAGGCAATTATTCTCCCAGTTATCCTCTCTTCAGGTTTCAGTGGAAATACTTAGCAAGCATTCAGATATTTGCTGAAGCCAAGTTTATTGGTATTTGTCTTTAACATTTGATTTAACTATTTGATCATTAAAATGTTGAACTCACTGAAACTTGGCAGAAGTCTGAAAGATGCCAATAGCAGTATTTCAAATAGATCTGCTTTTGAGAACTGCCAGGCTTTTGCATGTATTGTATTTAGTTACTATTATAAGCAGGGTTGGAATTCAAATTTCTTAACAACTGATTCTGTGGGTGTGGCCTAATTTATGGGTGTGGCTTGGTGGTCATGTGACTAGGTGGGCATGGCTTGCTGATTGGGCATGGCTTGGTGGTCACATGATCAGCTGGGCATGACCAACTCAACATCACTTCTTTGCCCTAATGACTTTTTTAAGTATAAAAAAAAGATACACCAAAACAAAAGGTAGTTTATTATTTCATGTCTTTAATGTTTAAATAATAAAAAAGATACGCAAGACTAGATTTTGTTACGTTTTAAAATATTAATCAAAAACTATTGCATAACAAAACTTTACAAAAAGCAATAAAACTGTTATTTGAAGTACTGCCAAATTGCTTTTTTATTGGTGTCCTCAGTTACAGTTTTCTTTTGTTTGACATGAGCATCATCAGCTGTTTGATGTGCCCGTAACCATTTTTTTTACTATAGGAACAGGGTCCCATTCTTGCAGAAGTAAGCCAATTAGATTGATAGTCAGCAGGTGTTCTGACCCAAGCCTTGTTCAAAGCAAACAAACACCAAACAGAGATAAAAGCAAAACCTTTTTAATGCTTCTCTGTGAATTCCATTTATTCACAGTAAAATGCTATTAAAAACTAATTGTCCCAGATAAGAACAAGCCTTGCCAAGGCTGTGCAGGGCTTCCAAGAACACCAGATTAAATTGCAAGGAAATAATCAAAACCAAAAGTCTCCAAACAGAAACCAGGATAGTCTGAAGTTCCACAAGACTTGAAGTGCAAGAACTTCTTTGCTTCCTGCAAAGAATCCCACCTCTGAGGGCTGGCTTTTATCCCTCTTAACGGGAAGGCCATCACTTACAGCCTTACTCCCAAGTTGCCTGTGCGTCGCTGCAGCTGCTCTTTCCCTTTGAAGCAGGCTCTGCGCGCATGCGCACTGAGTACAGGCTTCCTACGAGGTCCTCTGCATCACTGCTGCCAGTCTCCCACAAGCTCCGAAAAGGCAGCACCCCCAAGAGATATTTCAGTTAGGACATCATCATTAAGCGCCAAAACAGTGAGAAAAAAGGTGTTTTCAAGATGGGCAGCCATACCGGAGTATTTTTATATGTCGAACAAAAAAACACTGATGTAACACTGATAAACATGCCACCCAGCTAGGTTGACCTTAAAATACAGACAGCCCATCTTGATACTCTAAAACTCCACCAATCTTTTATAATTTCAATATCAATTGTTCGGAAATTTTGTTGAGGTCAATTGGATTTTTTATTGGATTGATGGAAATAGAAATATTTTTATCAATAAAGATTTGAAAATTATTTACTTGCTTTATTTCCCTCATAGAATATCTAAAACAAGTTCCAGACAATAGGTTTAAAGCAGTGCCATATTATAATGTTTAGAAAAGTCTTTAGCTATCTAGTGCTTACCCCAGATTTTTCTCCCTAAAGCATACACTAGTACCAAATGAGCAAAATCTAATTAATATTTTTCAGATAGTTCTTTATTAAACCCAACTTTATTCAAGTTTTCATAACTGAACAAACATTATTGTCTCTGCATTTTGTTTTCCAATTCTTACTAGCTTTGAGGAAAATTGTTGGTGAGAAACTGGATCCTCAACTTTTAAGTACAGTATAAGAATGGTTTGGAAGATATCGTTGAGACTTCATCAATGATCAAACAGATTTGTGAGTTTTTTCAATAATTTTGCTAAATAAATGTTTCTAATGTCTTTTGCAGTGAAATCTACTATTGCAACTGCAATTTTATGTGAATACAACCCTATCCCCAAATCTAAACCATTTTAAATTTGCAATTCAATCAGATCTTTTTTTTTTTTGAAAATGGTCTGTACATTTGTGCCAGACTGTTACACTTGTAGTAAACACTCTATGTGATACTATGCAACATTTGTCAGTCTTTTATTTCAGTCCTTTGCTTATTACATCCTGCTCACGTTGCTTCAACTTCTCTGTGCAATGTTGTGAGTTTTATACGAGAGAAAATGCTCCTTCCAATTTTTTTTTTTTCTAAGAGAACCTTGCGCCACTTCTTTATTGTTTGCCTGATAAGCTCGATTTGGAACTTTTCCCATTTCCATTTGCTGCACGAACACTTTTTCTTTTGTTCAAACCTCAAATCTTCTGCAATACGTGGCAACCTAACTTTTTCTGGAGACTTCCAGTCTCATTATATTTCTCCTAAAATTTGTGTGTACTGCTGCAATGTTTAGCATTCAGGAAAGATTCCTTCAACTATCCGACTCAGTTCTTTCAAGTACTTAAGTGAGCTGTGTGCTTTCCCCAGGGTTGCGAAGTGTAGATGATATGTGCTGGCTTGCTTTGCCCCAGACTGCTTGCCCAGACTCCAATAGTTGTTTGTGAGTGCTTTTGGATTCTCCTTTTTGTTTTCTTGAAGGACGAAAGACACACCATCCAAACTCAAATTTGCCTTTTCATTCCTGGGTAATCATACTGGCAAAAAAACCTCCAACATGTAGTGGTTTGGACTCGAATGTGAATGTAAGTTGGTGTAAGGCAGTGGCTAGTGAAGGAAGCAGGGTGAGGAGCAGAGATCTCAGTAATATTCAGTTACTTTTTAAGAGTCTTTGGACACTTGTAAGTAGTTAGCGGATTTAAGAGATGTTATGGGAAGAGGAACAAGTTTCACCAGACAAGACTGAGACAGAAACTGAAAATGGATTTTGAAAAATGACAGTCTATAAAAAAGTCTGTACACTGTGCATATAAAGAAATGGCTGATATATTTCATAAATTACAATTCTTCTTTGAAAAGAACACTAAAATGAATACCATTAAAACCAAGGGAATTGTGTATTTTGGTGCCAGTAGTGTGCACACAAAATTATTTCCCAGCCAAGACTACTATCTGATCAACAGTCCTTAAATTGATACTTTCTCTATAGCACGAGAGAAACGCCAGGGAGCCCAATGTTGTCACCTACATATATACTCGCATATAAGCGACTTTAACAACTTAATAATTTTTAAAAATCAATTAGGAGTTGGCTTATACATTCATAAATCTGATCTCACACAAACGAACGACATGACCGCCACTTCCCAGACTCACGCAATATCATCGATATACCAGTCAGTCATACATACAGCCATTAAAACATTGGAGACTGCACTAATAAAGTTAATATTCTGACACAACTAACACCCAACTTTCAATATTATTTTAACTGGTACCTCAAAATAAAATGCGAACATAATTACATCTAATTAAGCACATTTTTTTACTCTGGGATGCCATTGACAGCCAACGGCTTCCACAAAACAAAAATCACCAGCTTGATCCACAAAAACCACAAGACCATCAACAGAGACTAGAAGATCAACGACCTATGGAAAATCTGTCCTGCCTACATAAAAGTACTACAGACAAAAATCAGGAAGATACTTACACAGGCATCACATCAAAGACTGCCTTTCAAAACAGACAAAAAAATTAGCAGCCATCAGCTTAAAAACCCAAAGACAAATTGTGACCTGAAAACCAAGGCTATACAAGTTTCCTGTGCATCATCCCGGCCACACACCATTGAGAGACCAATACGAGAAAAGTACCCGCCTGGATGACACAAAAATGCAGTAAAAAGCTGAACACACTCCTCACTGTCCAACACTGAAAGCAACGGTCATAGCATCAACTTTGCAATGCCACCAATAACCCTAACCATTATAGAAAACCCAGCCACAGAATCTTCAGAAGCATAGAAGATTGAAAAAAGACTGAAGCATGAATAGAGAGATGTTCCACCAGACTGTCATCATTTGAAGCCTGCACTCTAAATAGAAAGATCTCCACCACAAGCCGGAAAACACCTGGGGCACAAACAGATCCTCTGAGACCTCCGCTCAAACACCCCCCCACCAGGCAGGCAGATTAAACCTAGGCTCCTTAAGATAATAGTCATCCTTTCACACGAAGCGAAGCTGCATGAAAGCTCCAATACAGGAACAGAGTGTGCAGGCCAATCAAGCCACAAAACAGACAGAAGAACCAGAAACACCAATCAATCAAACTCCAAGTCCAGTGAACACAGACCCAGGTCTAGCCAATCAGAAGGGACCAGCCTCGAATTTGAAACCAAAAGCTGTGAGACACAAATCATAGAGAGCCTGATGATGCAGATGCAATTCTGCTGAAACATTGCTGGCAACTTAACAAACAACTACATGACGTGATTACCCGAGGAATAAACAGCCACATCACACACGCACACACACAAGATATATATATTTTCTATATTTCTAATTTTTTCTTAAGTTTTCGCAGGTACTTACATGAATGCAGTTCAGCTTCCTTCGGAATTTCCCACGTCATGTAATGCTTTTAAGTTTGTAGCAACGTTTTCAGCAGAATGCTCATCTTTGCCCGTCAGGCTTTCTGTATCATTTTTTTTTAACTTGTACAAATTATTCATTTGTCATTCCCTGAAAGGGGGGGTTGTTACAATCTATCATCTATCTATCTATCTATCTATCTATCTATCTATCTATCTATCTTCATCATCATCATCATCTATCCATCTATCATCTCTCTTTCTTCCTCCCTCCCTCCCTCCCTCCCTCTGTCTCTGTCTCTCTCTCTCTCCCAAGTTGGGAAGAAACCAGTTGGGTTTTACAACCCAATAACATCAAATGTAATTTAGATCACACTCAGTGTGATTTAGGTCATTCAGATCAGTGGCCTTTAAAGTAGGCTTTAATAGAACCTTCATTCACTTGGCAGCTACCTGAAGTCACTTCTTTCTATTTTTTTTCTATTTTCTTTTAATTTTGTTTCTTCTCTTGCTTTTGCTTTTTCTTTAATTTCTTTCTATATCTTTTTTCTCTCTTTCTACTACTTTGTGTTAACTTTTATCTATTTTGTGTGTGTGTGTACACATATACAGAACAAAATCCATTTTCTAAGTAACAGTGTTTTCTTTTGACCTCATCTACTTTTCATGGTCAGGCTTGCTCGTTGTCTTGTGGCATGAAAGAACAGAGACTAATCTTTTCCTGCATATAGGTAAAAATTAGGTCTTGCAATCAGCCATGGTTTCTCTCATAGTATTAGGACTACCACATTCAAATGTAAAAACTCTGGATGACCATTAGATGGCAGCAAAGGGTTAAGACTTTTAGTATCCCTTTTTTCAAATTTTTCAAATCTGAAAAAAAAGAGCATCTTTAAGAATAGCAGAAATTGCTGACCTTGTGAGAGATTAGAATAATTTTCAAAATACATACATGGTTTCTATGTCAGTTCAGCTTCACAAAGCTCCAGGCTATAATAAATGAATCTTAATAGGTTACAGGGATCTTTGCAAATTTGTAGGATTTGATTTGTATAGTTTGAGGTTGGAAACCTGTCAGCAATAACATGAAATTATTATTTGTATGCTAGCAATAATAAAAATATATATGAGAAGATGAACTTCAAGCACACAAGTGGTTGCCTGTAATTCTGAACTAGAATCTCCATAATTGCATGGAATCAGGTATGGCTGTGAATATTTCCTTCCCTTTGAAGCAAAGCAAGTCCCCTGACCCCTATTTTGATGCTAAAAGAACTGAAAAAGACCTGTGGCAAAATAAGGCACTTCCTTGTTATTTAGTGAACTTTTGAAGTTATAACAGCACTGAAAAAGTAACCCACAGCCCATAGGTCAATCGGTTTATGTATCCAATAAAGAAGTTCTTTGAGGAAGACACCAGTCTCAGAGTTTTGATTTGTTTGGGTTTGTAAGTTGGGACCTTAACAGTAACTTTATGACCTTCCTAGCACTTATAACCACCACAGTGTCCTGTAGTCATATGATCAAGATTTAGGAACTGCAGGCATTTAAGACTATTGCAACAGTCTATGATCATGTGATCATCATTGGCATATTTCACAGCCAGCTTTCAATGGAATCAATGAAAAAGCCAGCAGTAAAAATCACAAGTTGTAGTCACATGATGTCTCACTTAATGACAATATCATGTAGCAAAAGCGTTGCTGGTCTCAATTGTGATTGGGCTACCTGTAATCTCTTCTTAATTTCCAGTAAAGTTATTTGATGCTTTCTTTGACTTCATAGGCACTCTTGGAAAATAGAAAAGAATGATGACTGTAGCCTAGTTGGTAAACTTATCCAGCAAAAGGCATGTCTGGAGTTCTTTGTGCTTTCTGAGCTTAGTTGTTTGTTTGGGTGATTAATTACCTGATTAGGTAAAATCATCAGTGTGAGTGAAAGTGGGGGTTTGTTCCCTGTTTATATACAAGTAGCTTGCTCTGCCATTGTTGATGGTTGTATGGTTTTCTCCTTGGTAGTTTCTTGATTAGACTATTGTTTTCTCTTAATTGTTTCTCTGGTGTTAATCCCTGCTTATTGGGGTGTTGGCTGCTGATGAGGATGTTTTGGTCTTTTATTGCTTTTTTAAAATTTTAACTGAATCTTTTGAATGGTGTGGAAATGTGGACCTATACTTTTGGTTGATGTGTCGGAGTTGCTATAACTTTGTCAAAATGGAAAACACCTTCATTAGAAAACATTCACTCCACAATTCAACCTTGAACATATTCTCTTATATTAGAAAAGACAGCAATGAATTGTAGGCTGCAAAAGTCTGGATGACTATATGATGTAGAAGGGATGTGGCATTTTCCCCATCTCCTTGGTACTGTCCAGTTGTCCCAATTTTGTGGGCTAATTCTGGTAGACCAAATTTTAGGGGATGAAAGAAGGTAAAATTGAGCAATTTTATCAGTTATCAGTGTTATGCCACTGGCAATCTTACCACACCTTTAGCAGTGTTATGGCAAAATAATGTTTCTTTGAGATTCATATGGGATATCTCAAAATATAAATGGGCCTTAATTAAACTAAAGCAAAACAGAAAGAAACTTCTAGGAAAAAAGAATGAAAGGTAGATTCAGAGTTCATGTTAATCCAAATTATGCCATCTACATGCATGTCTTATTGACTAGACAACTACAGTAGTCTTGTCTGCACAACTAGACTATGCTTCCAAGCACTTCGATGTGAATCATCTGTCAGTAGACAACTTGGGATCTGTGAAAGATGGATGGCTTGGTGAGAATCTTTGGCTGAATATCAGACATGTGTGAATAGGAGACATTAAAACACATCCAGCTGTGATGCCGTCCTTACAGTGCAGTCGTTTGTAATATTCTCAGAGTGTACAGAACACTTTGTTCAGTTTAGTAAACTCCAGCCTTTCCAAAGTTTGGGTTCAGATGCCATATGCTTTGATTTGGAAACCTAAGCCTCCCATATGGCTTAGCTTTCAGCAGATGTTACTCCTTATATTTCTCTAATTTTGGACACTTATTTCTTTCAGCTTTACATAAATATCTTCTGCTACAGGTTAAAACCAAACAGAAAGAGGACATCAGAAGAAAAAGAGCAGCAGCAAAAGAAATAATATGTTTTTGTGCTTGTTGTACTGTTTCCCTCAATACTTAAGGATCAGTTGCCTGGTTTTTTTTGATGGGCAAAGATTTTTGTTGGGCAATAAGCTGGGGAAATTTTTAACAATATGCCTTCAAAAGTGAATGCATATATAGTGTGTGCTTATGAATGGCACTTTTTAAAGCCTCACTTTGTTCCTTACTTCAGCAGAACCCAATCTTTTTGGCGTCAGGGACTGGGTTTGTGGAAGACAGTTTTTCCATGGACTGAGAGGGATGGGTGATGGTTTCAGTTTCTCTTGCTTAAACCCCTGTCACACTGCAGCAACGGATGGAAAGAGGATGTAAAACGGAGAAAAACACTTACCATCCGTTGGTTAACG